>CM052542.1:6146483-6224081 GCA_028533065.1 Trachops cirrhosus
AACCACCCATCCACTAACCACCCATCCACTCACCCACCCACCCATTCATCCATCTATCCACCCACCCGCCCTGGCCGCCCATCTACCCCTCCATCAACCCACCCATCCCCCACCACTCATCAACCCATCCAGCCATTCACCCCTCCACCCATCCATTTATCCCCTCATCCACCCACCTCCCCATCCTTCTAGCATCCATCTAACTGATTCATCTTACAGTGAAAATATATGAATGGGGGTGAGTGATTGGTGGTGGCTTTCTCCGCAGTCTTCCTACTCTAGTGTCTCTTCCACAGTCTCCAGAGCAGGTCAGAAAGTCTGAGTGGATCAGAGTGTCAGGAACAAGGACCTGCTTAGGTTTTGCTTTTCCTTGACCTTCAGGACCAGCTGGAGACAATCTCCTGTGAATTCCTCCCCGCCAGGGGTGGGAGCAGCCCTTCCTGCCCCCCTTCAGTCTCCTTTAACTGGGGACATCCCTACCCCTTCTACCAAATCCAGGGCGAGCCATTCAAAGAGCAAAAGGGGTGTGTGACTTGTTCTGAGTCATCTCTGCACGTGTCTGTCCCCTCTTTTTTTTTTCTTCAGCTGCCAGCGGTCCATTCTTTGAAGCAGTTCTGTAGCCACTGCGCCTCCCCCGGGAGGCAGAGAGAGGGAAGAGTTGAGGCTGAATTTGCCGGCGAGGTGCGCGGGCCGGTCTGCGTCTGCCGGCGGGCCGCCTGGGGGAGCTGAGCAGCGCCCCAGCCCTCCGCTGCCGGGATGTGCGCCCTCCGCGCTGTGCCGGCGCTGCTGCTCCTGGGGGTGCTCCGGGCTTTCCCACAGGTAAGGGGGTGTCAGGGGCCTGGAGAGGCCAGCGGCCCAGAGCCCCCTCCTTACCACCACTGCCCTGAGCCCTTGCGAGTGTGGGGCACGTGGGATGCAGGGGAGGACAGGGACGCCCCTCCCTCATTCCCTGCTCAGCTGGAGTGAGGGGGCGCAGGTGACAAGCGGGGGTGGGGGACCAGAAAATGCAAGTGTTATAGGTGGGAGGGTGGCTGGCTGGCTAGTGGGGTGCCTGTCCCCGCCCTGACAGAAACAGGGATTTCTCACCTACTTATCCTTCACTGAGCTCGGGGGGACTGCCTGTAGGAGACCGGGCTGTTTGTGGGTGGGGGTCCTGGGCGGATCAGCTGAGGTCCCCCGGGGTCTGGGAGGGCCAGCATGGGCCTTCCCTTGGCGAGGAGAGGTTGGGATTGGGGCTCTCCCTGCGACACCTCCCTGGTCCCTAAACTGGCCGCTGGCTGAAGAAAGTCTAGGGAGGGGAGGAGGGATCAGCAATATTCTTCTGAATTCTAGGTCAGGGGGCAGAGAGTAGTTGGGTAGGCTCAGGCACAGGAAGGAGGGTGTAGGTGGGAAAAGGGGGACAAGCAGGTGCCCCCCATCCCTCTTCATTGGGACAATGTGAAACACCCCCCTCCCAACAGAGGGCAGAAGGGGCTGCTGACTATGTAATAGGACAGAGACTCTGGCTAGCCTAGAAGCACCCTACTGCCCCCCCGCCTCCCCCCACCACCCTGTAGCCCTCCAGGCCCTGGGGGAGGTGAGCGCTTGGGGCACCAAGGCCTTGGGGAGATAAAGGGAGGAAGAAACGTGAGAGGGGCCTCGGTGGGCTTTGCTAGTGTTTGGCGGTTGGAGCTCACGTGCTCCCTTTCTATAGAGTGAAACCCCTCTTTAAGGAGAAAACGATGTGTTTCATTACATGAGGAATATGTAAATATGTCCTCTAAGCAAGAAATTGAAACTCTGCAGATAAAGGGCAATCTTTGGGCATCGCCTCATCCTGATTCGTTCTGAGGTGTAACTGCCTTTAATGCTTTGGTTCCCCAGAAATCTATAGGGTTTCCCATACGCAGCGCCGTAGGGACACACAGCCCTTCGTCTGGGCGCTTTCCCAGCGTCCACAGCACGTCTCGGGATGCTCTCCCCGCCGGAACTTACAGAGCCCCCGCTGATCTTTGAAAATGCGGCGTCGAATTCCGACCTGTGGGGGGCGTCTGTAGTTCATTGGCATCCCTGCAGGACGGGGATAAAGTCCCTGCGGTTGTTTTCTGTCTTTGCTAACGCAACGCACAGCCCTGTACGGATGCTGGGGCCGGCGGGCCTCCTTCCCGCAGAAGCAGCTGCGGAGAGATCCTGGAGGCACGGGGCCACGACGCCGGCCTGTTCAGGGGCGTGCGGGTCTGCCTCCCGGCGCGGGGCTGGCCGCTCGCCCTCCATGGGCGGCGTGAGAGTAGCGACTTCCCCACATCCTAACCGACTTTTGATCTTATCAAAAGTTTTAATTTTGTCAATGTGATTTGTGAAAAGGGCCATATCCTTGTCGTCTTAATTTGCATTTCCCGCCTACTAGAGAGGCTGAGTGTCCCTCGTGGGCTCAGACACTAGGTCCGTTTTTGCCAGGAATGGGGTGCCTGTGAGGGCGGGACCGAGTGTCCAGCCCTGCACCCCTCTGCCTGACCCTTCACACCCTCCCCCACTTCTGTGGCCCCTGTAAAGATGCGGGAAGTTCTCTATAAAAAGACAAATCAGGGCTTGAAATTTAAATCTACTCTCCATCCTTGTCTGATTTTACAAGACAGCATCATTTTTTTTTTTTGTGGTCACACTCCGGGGGCTGAATGCTTTCCTGCTGTGTGTCACCTTCTGAGAAAGAGAGCCGGCCTCCTCCGATACCTCATACCACAGTCTTCCCAGGAGCGGTTGTGGTGATGTGACCCAGGTGCAAAGCCCCAGAGAAGAGTTCCCTGCTGTGAGCCTGGCTGGCCTCCCCCTTTCCCGTGCCCGCACCCGGGCTGGAGGGAGTGGGCAGGGGAGGGGTGCCGGAGGTCTTCCGCAGAGCTCTGCCCACCTAGAAGTCCCACCAGTCGCTTTCCAGGACAGACTGAGGCTACAGGCAAGCCTGGCTTCCGCACCCGCAGCCCCACTTCCAGCTCCCTTGTCCGCCAGCCGCAGCCAGACCTCCGAGCCCGCGGGCGCTCCTGCCGGGGAAGGTTCTCATGGATACCTCTTTGCTGTGGATAAATAACTTGGTGTGTCTCTCCACCCACCAGGGCATCCAGACTTGAGCTAGTGACCCCATCGGGGGCAGTGCTCCTGCTGGGATTTTCCTGGCGAGAGCACTGGGAAGACTTTCTGCTGCTTTTTGGAAAGGGGGTGATTCAGGTTCTACAGCCTGCACGGAGGAAGAGTCCCACCTGGATGAGGGGGCCCCCTAGAGGGGACCCCTGATGGGAAGGGGGAAGGGGGAAGGGGTGCGTGGAGTGAGTCTGAGCCCAGGCCTCCCCTCCCTCAGTGAGGCCGGGACAGCAAGGCGAGCATGGTGGGGAGTGGGGGGACCCATTACTCAGCTTGAGAGCAGCCAGTGCTGGGAGGAGGGCAGCATTTACTGTAAGTCTGCTCGCGCTCCCACTCATATCTGACCTAGACTCGTTTCTTGAGTTCGTTGTGATTCATCCTTAGGCCCGAATGCACCTTCCTCACCCCCCTCCCTTCACCTCAGGAACAGCAGCAGAAGGAAAATGGGCCCAGGGATGTTTGCGACTGGGCCCGGGAGCACCTGGAGCCCGGCAGCCCTTTGCACAGACGGTTAGTTTAGCTGAGCTGGAGCCAGCGTGGCCTCGTCAGGCCAGTGCACTGACCCCGAGGCGGGGGCACATCTGGAATTCCTGTCGCATTGCGCAGACGAGGCTGTGAGGCCAAGAGGCGGGGGAGGGCCTTGCTGACAGTCTCAGGCCTGGCCGGGGTCAGGGCAGGACCTGAGTCCCAGACCCCGCGGACAGAACGCCCGCAGAGGCAGCTCCGGGCGGGGCCGGCCATCCAGTGCCTCTCTCCCCTCCCACCACCCCCAGCGGGCTGTCGGGCTGCGGGTAGCGAGACCTCGTTCCGGAATCTTCGCTGCCTATGGTCAGAAACCACCAGGCATTCTCAGTGGCCTCGCCGGTGGGAAGGGACTTTTCATAGGCCACTCAGGCCACTTACTCAGAGTGCCTAGACCTTCGGGGACATTCAGTCAAGTGTTCACGTGCTCATTCACTCGTGCATTTATTCATGCATTCAGAAAATCTCGCAGGGACAATTGCCCTGTCACAGGCGTGGCCCCAGGGGCTTTTGTTCCAGGCTGTTCCAGGTGGTCGCGGTGACAGGGCGCTCTCTCCCTCCGAGGCAGCGGATGCTGCCCTGGGCCAGCGCTCGCCTGCAGATGGTCTTTGGGAGGCATTGGAATCTGTTTCCTCCACGCTTCTGCCCCTCGGTCCTGGCTCTGGAAGCCGCCTTCCTTGGCACTGCCTCCCAGAAACGTGAAGGCTTCCACGCTGCACCCCCGAGGTCTCCCGGCCGAGCACACCTCCCAGGGCTCCCTGCTCGTCTTCCTCACGTGGCACGAGCTCCGCGCTGGTTCTCACCAATCCATTCATCCCACAAACACTGACCGAGCCCCGCTGTGCGCCAGGGAATGTTCCGGATGCTCAGGGACAGCTAGGCCCAGCACAGCCAGCCTCTGCTTCTGGGAAGCCCTTCCGTTCTGGCGCCGGCAGACCGATGGGTGCTACGTTGCTGTAGAGGGAGCTACAACGAGCTCATGTGGCAGAGACAGTGGCCACCCCAGGTGGGGAGAGGAGGAGGGCCTCCAGGAGGCAGGACACTCTCAGGGACGAAAGGAGGGAGCCCGAGCTGCTGGCACGTGAGCAGGGGAGCATCTGGCCTCGGAGAGCCAGGCCTGGGAGAGCAGGAAGGAGGCCCTTGCGGCTGCAGCCGAGTGGGTGAGGTGGGGTGTGACAGAGAAGGTGACAGGGAAGTCAGAGATATCAGGGACCTTTGAGGCCTGCCGGTTTTGGAGGGGGAGTGACATCATATGACATAGTGTGACGTTCCTCCGTTCCAGAGGCAGGGGTGGCGCAGGGGAGCAGGAAGCCAGGCCGTGGTTGTGTCCAGGGGAGGGGCAAGTGGAACCAGGAATATACTTCGAAGCCGAATCCACAGGACTTGCCAATGGACTGGGTGCGAGTGCAGAAGGCAAGAAGACCCCCCCAGATGTGGGGGTCCCGCATCTGGATGAGTGGCAGTGTCGGTTACGGAGGCAGGAACACTGGGCACGGGACAGAAAGGGGTTTCGGAGGAAAGCGTGAGCTCTGTCTTGCTGACGATGTTCGACGGGGGCTGAGCATGGAGGTGTGGGGCTCGCTGCAGACCCAGTCCCAGGGCCAGGGACTGCAGCATGCCTGGGGCTGCCTGGGCCAGGGCCGAGGGGCAGCCACGCCTCCCTCGCTGGAGCCCCCTCGCTTCTGTGATGCAGCCCAAGCTGCCGTGTTCCCTTGGCCACTACCTTGTCTTGATCCATTCCAGCCCAAAGGTAGGATCTCCCATGCATCCCGCTTGCATTTCATGTTCGCTGTCCCCAGTGGCTGCAGCAAACGGTCTCGGATTCGCTGTCTTGGAGCTCGGGAGGTCAGAAGTCTAAAACCGGTGGGCAGGCCTCGCTCCCCCTGGGGGCTCCAGGGGGAACAGTCCCCTTGACTTCTGCAGCTTCTGGAGGCTGCCTGCCGTCCTTGGCCCCTGGCCTCCGAATGAACCTCCGCTGGGCTGTCCCATCTCCTTCTCTGACTCTGCCCCTCCTGCCTCTCTCTGTAAGACCCCCAGTGATGACCCTGGGGCCCGCCTGGGGAGTCCGGGGGAATCTTATCTCAAAATCCTGAATGGTACCCCATCGGCACAGTGCCCCTTGCCAGGGGTGGGAGCATCCCGTATTTTGCTGTGCATGGTGTGCTCCCCACCCCGTATGATGTGCACCCACATTTTTGGTCCAAACTTTCAGGAAAGACACCTTTTGTTTTAATTTTTTAATTCAATTATGTATTTATATTTAGATATTTGTTTTTTTGTGTGTGTGTTAGAAAGGGATTTTAGCATTTATTTGTGAACATATTATGGTGCAAGAACTTCTATGTAACAAATAATTACAAAACACAAGAAGAGATACAAGGTATTTCGGCACTACCCTGTATACCTGTACACAGGTGTACATGTAAGGGGCGCATGTATAATGTGCACCCTTACTTTTCCCTAAAAAATTTGGGCAAAAAGTGTGCATCGTACACCGCAGACTTCGGCTTTCCTGCTCGCCAGGTGCAGGGCTTGGGGCGTGGCCCTCGTTAGGGGCCCGGATTCTGCCCCCGCAGCTCTTCTTGCTGAGTCTGGCCCATTGCCTCTCAGGCCTTGTTCTCAGGAGACAGTGGAGCGTCTTGGTTCATCCCGGGCCTTGGGTCATCCTGCCACGTTTCACACTGCTTCTGACACCGCATGGTGCTCCTGGGCAAGTTAAGTCACTTCTCCGTGCCTCGGTTTCCCCATCCACAGACAGGGGGCAGTAACGGCAGCTACCTCGTGGGGCTGTGGGAAGAGTCCTATGGGCTAATACGTGCTGAGCTTTGGGGACAAAACCGTTATTAAGTGCCTGTTGTATGCGAGGCATTACGCGTGCAGCGTGAAGGTGAACCAGGGATAGGGCCAGCCCTTGAGGGCGGCGGCCTGGGGAGAGAGACACAGAGGACGGTGTGACCAGGACTGTGTGGAGAGCTGCCCCAGGTTTGCGGGAGCCCACGGGGGCCATCCTCACCTCCAGCCGGGTCAGTGGGGGAAGAGGCCCCCGGGGTCAGATGCTGGCTGCAGCCCCAGAACCTTCAGGAAGGCTATGATGTGGCCCGGGCGTCTCTGTGGGCAGCAGGGACGTCAGTGGGAGGTGAGGAGCGAGCAGTCACGGAGCGTGGACTCAAGGCCAGGCCGGGCCTTGGGCATGCCGATTTACTGGCCCCCTTCCCACCCATCCCCTCTCCTATTGGCTGCTCTGCAAGCAGGGGCGGGTGCCAAAGGCATTTCCAGGGAATAGTAGTTCCATGAGAAAAGGGCTCTGTGTCCAAGTACGCGTGGGAAGCCTCTTGTCCCGCTGCCCCCAACCTTTCCTTGGAGAATCAGAGAGCAAGGGAGTGCACACAAGGGCACCGAGAGGCCCCAGATGTCCAACGAAAACCACCCCGTGGAATCCAGTGATTTTCTGTGTTTTGTTTTTGTTCTGCTCGTCACTTGTTGACGTTCTGCAGAAGCAGCGTTCGATGGAACGCCGTGTGGGAGATGACGGCCAAGGGTGGACTGCCTGGCCCCGAGTCCTGGGCGGTCCTCTTTCAGTTCCCACCGGCTGGCCGCCAGGCCCCTGCGTGTTCCCCCGCAGCTCCGTTCTCTCCCGCCTCTGCGCCTCCACTTCCACGGTGTCTTCTGCCTGGGATGCCCTCCCTGCATTTCCTCCTGTCGGGATCTCCCCCACCCTTCCAGAATAAATGGAAGTACTCCTCCTCCAGGAAGCCCTCACGCGTCCCTGAAGTTAGTTCTTTTTCTCCACTTATCTGCTTTGCGTTAGTGACTCATGTATTTTTCTGACCTCATCTTTGGGGTTCTCTTTCATTCATTCATCCCACGGATTCTGTTTAGTGTCTCCCACATGCCTGTTCTGGGAGCTGATTTCATTACATGGAACTGTCTAGAAAGTGCCCCGAATTGGCCTTTGTGTGTTCCCGAGCACCTTGGCCCTGCGGTTGGGTGCTTTGAGGAATGCGTGTGGGAAGGGACTTGGGTTTACTCCTTGTCTTCTCAGTGTGGCACTGTTTTCTATTGTGACTGTCACTACCGTGAACTCAGTGGCTTAACAAAACACAGACGAGTCTCTTTCGGTTCCTAAGTCTAGACGGTTGTCGCTGGGCCGGAGTTAAGGCGCGGGCAGGCTGCCCTCCTTTCTGGAGGCCTCGGGGGAAACAAGTCCCTGCCCTTTCCAGCTGCTGGAAGCCCCCTGCAGCCTGGCCCGTGGCCCCTCCCTCCGCCTTCACGCCAGCTGCGTGACCTCCTTCTAACCCCTCTCTTGTCTTCGCCACATGTCTCTCCAACTCTCCAACCGACGCTTCTGTCTCTCTCTTGCATTTTTAAGGATCCTTGTGATGACATTTTTAAGGACCTGGATAATCCAGGATCACCTACCTGTCTCAGGGCCACTGATTAGCACCCTTAGTTTCATCTGCAACCTTAATTAATTCCCCTTTGGCACCTCAGGTGACACAGTCACAGGGTCTGGGGAGTAGGACGTGGGCCTCTTTGGAGAGGCACCGTGCTGCACACCACAGACCCCTTCCCACCTCCTTCTGGCCTCCCGCCGTGGAGATTCTCGGTGAGGACAGCTACAGTTTTTGTGAACTCCATCCTGGAGAAGGTGCTTGCCTGCTCCCGGGGCTCCCTCCAGCTGGGGCTCCTGGGTCTATCCTCCGTGGCCGTTTCTGGGTCTACTGTCTTTGAGTTTTATCTCCAGCCAGGCAGCTGGGCTGCACAGAGCCGTGCAGAGCCCCTCCCCTCCCCAGCTCTCTGGAGGTCAGAGGTAGGACCTGGGGGAAGCTCTCTCTGCGTGTCTCCTGCGTGCAGGTGTGACAGCCATGAGGGATGTAGCCTGCATGTGGGCAGGGACAGACTGTGTGCCTGTGGGAGTGTTTCAAATCAGGGAGGGGGATGACTTCAGTTTCAGTGATCTCTTGGCCTGTAGCTCAGGTGAGCCCTCGGGGTGGAGAGCGGGGTTCAGAGCCCCCAAGACTAGGAGATGTCAGAGCCCAGCCTCGTGCTCACTTAATAAGCCAGGCTGTGGACCTCAGAACAATGGCCCCTTAGAATATTCATGTCTTAATCCCTGGAACCTGTGCATATGTCACCTTGCGTGAAAAAGGGGGCTTTGCAGGTGTGATTTAGGGTATGGACCTTGAGGTGGGGGGTGAGACTGGATGACCCGAGTGGACACACTGTCCTCACAGGAGTCCTTATGAGTGGAGAGCCTTTCCTGGCTGTGTTAGGGGGAGGTGACATGGAGGAAGACAGAGGTACGGCAGGACTCGACCCGCTGCTGCGGGCTTTGCAGACGGAGCGAGGGGGCTGTGAGCCAAGCAATGGGAGCCAAGCACCATGGCAGCCTCGGGAAGCTGGAAATGACCTCAGCTGGCAACAAAGAGGCAGCACCTTCGTCTAAACCAGGAGGAAATGGCTCTTCCCCTGAGGTGGGGCGGTCAGAGAACCGGTGTGTGCAGGGCTGCTGGAGGGAGGGCGTGGGTGTGAGTGGGAATGGGAGGAAGGCTGAGGGGAGAGGGTGCCAGAGGAGGCAGGGGGAGGAGAAGGGGCCAGACGGGCCGAGGTCATGGGGCAGAGTTTCTCAGACCGTTGTCGGGACTTTGGGCTTTATTCACAGTTGAGTTGAGGCCGTTGGCGTGTCTTGGGGAGGAGCCCAAATCTGTGTTTGGAAAAGATCCTTCTGGCATCTGTGCTGGGTGTGGGCTGTGGGGACAGGGTGGGTGTGAGGAGACCCATGGACAGCCGCCGCCAAGTCCAGCTGGTGGAGGGGTGCGGAAGAGCGGTGGATGGAAGGCAGAACCGGAGGTTAGACGGGACCAGGGACGCCGAGCCCCTCGGGTAAGAGCCCGAGTGGGACGGCCCGGGCTGAATCCCGGCTCTGACGCTGCTCGGCCGTGGGGCTCAGGCAAGCTTCTTAACCTGTCCGTGCCTTAGTTTCCCATCTGTAAAATGGGGTATTTAGTAGGTGTAGGGTGGGCACTTGGAGCAAGTTCCCCAGGGGTACCAGTGCTGCTGGCCCAGGCACCTCAGCCTGAGTGATAGAGGTGGGGATTCCCCCGGAGAGGGGCTGGGGTGCGCCTCCCAGCTCCGCCCAGCTCTGGCCCCTTCATGTATTTTGTATTTGATCGTACTCTTCCACCCCCACCCCCCACCCCCCTCCCCCAGCTCTAGACTCAGCACCTACATGTGTGGCCCAGCTCTTTTCTGCAGCTGAGACCAGGTGGGGCTTTCTGGAGGTGACTTTACCAGGTTTTGGAGGGACAGCCTAACCAACCTGAAAACAGACAGGCCTAGAAATGGGAAGGTTTCAGGCCACTCTCTCTTTATCTCGATGCCACGAAGGCTGAGCCACAGGCCTTGGGTTGCACAGCTTGTAACCCTGCGGACACTGTGTCCCGCCTTGAACCTGCTGGGGAACCCCACCCAAAAGCCCCCCTTCCAGCCTTCGGGCTTCCCCCTCCCACTCTCCCCATTTTGATCCCCCTTCCCTCCCAGGCCATGGCCAGAGCGCAGCCCAGTGCTGCCTCCCCCTTCCCCAGGGGCAGCAGGACTTGATGGCCCACCCAGGGTCTGGGCCTGTGGTCAGTGGAAGTTGGTGGGGGCCTTGAACTTCAGGAGGTCAGACCTCCTGGGGCTGCTGTAGATGCTGAGGCTGTGACTGCCTTTTCTGCCAGGAGCTGGGAGGTGAAGGGCCCATGTGAGTGGGCAGTGGGGGGCAAAGGGGGGAAGTGGGGACAATGGGAGAGGTGGCAGAGAGAATGATGAAGGGGACGGTGTGGGACGAGGGCCGTGCCTGGGGCATCAGACTGGGCCAGCTTTGGGGGACCACATACAGCACTGCAAGGAGGAAGCTCCGGTCCTCTGACGCCACCTCTTTCTACTTATGGGCTAGGAATGCCCTGGGCGGGTGTGGTGGCCTCCCCCACTGCAGTGATGTTCTCGGAGGGCGTTCGGGGCCCGTTCAGCTCTCTGGCACACAGTAGGTGCTTGGTGAAATCATGTAGCGGTCAAGAGTCAGCTGCCCTGGACTCAGATCCTGGCCCGTCACATAGGGTGGTCTTGGGCTGGTCTTCCACCTCCCCAAGATTAGCTTCTGTAACAATAGGGCCTCGTGGGGCTGCGGCTCAATACCACCTGTCGTGTCTTTTACAACATGTGCCCATTGCATTGACCCCATTTTCTGGGTGTCTGTAAACCGATGACATCATAGGCAAAAAAAAAAATTCCCCAGTGTCTCTGACAGAGAAGGCCAGCCACAGCTGCCTGGGGGCCTCTGGGTGGGTGCTCGGGGTGTGAGGCTGAGTGGTACCCCCACCTGGACCCCACCTATATCTCTGGGAATTCTGGGGAGCTGGGGTCTAGCACTTTCATCAGATAAGGGGGCTAGCCCCTTCCCCCATAAGCCCCATATGGAAACGGAGACCCCCAGTCCTCTACTGCCCCCCTGGTGGGGCTCTGCTGGGCTACAGCCAGACATCCAGGCTGAGAACCTAAGCCCCTCCCCACAGCAGGGAGACAGCGCCCCCTGGTGGCAAGCCATGGACATACACGGATTGTCCAGCTGCTGTCTCCTGTCCGAGGTGCTGGGTGGTTTAGTACAATTGCTTTATTTCTTTCTCTTTTTGTATGCACACATTAGTATCACTACTATTTTGTTTTAATGATCCATTTCCAAGTTAGTTGCAGGCATTTTGATCCTTCGCCTCTAAACATTTCAGCGTGATTCTTCTCCAGCGTGATTCTTCGCCTCTAAACATTTCAGCGTGATTCTTCTCCAACGATCAAGTTATCAGGTTCAGGCGTTCAATATCAGTAGAACATAATCAGATATAAAGTCCACATGCAGATTTCATCCCTGTCTCAGTGTTCTCCTTTACAGCAATACTCGCCTTGCACCTCTGTTCAGGGTCCAGTCAGACATCACATTCAGTTCTCCTGTCTCTTTAGTCCCCTTTATTCTAGAACATTCCAAAGCTCTTCTTCATCTTTCATGCACTGGCATTTTTAGAGTCCAGACCAGTTGTTTTGTAGAAAGGCCCTCGGTGGGCTTTATCTGACGTTTGTTTATGATTCAGTTCAGATTACGGAGTTTTGGTAGAAAGACCACAAACAGAGCACGTCCTTCTCAGAACGTTATTTTAAATACGTGACCCAGAGAAGGGGAGAGAACTGGAGACACAGTGAGGCTCCAATGTCCTCTCTGCACTTCGTTGCTGCGTGACCTTGAGCAGGCGACTGCACCTCTCTGAGCTGCAGTTCTCTCACCTGTAACGTGGGCTGGCGAACTGGCCCCACAGGCCTGGGGGTGGCATAGAGGAGGAGATGTGCGACCGGTGGGTGGGGAGGGGTGGTGCACAGCACCGTGGGTTCTCCGTTCTCTGCACCTTCCACCCCTCCGCCGACCCAGGGTGTGGTGGCAGGAGGAGAAGGGCAAGCAGCCCGCCTGCCCTCATGTGTCCCCTGGGCCCTGGGGAGTCCATGGCAGTCAAGGAGATGAGCAGGCGGGCCAGGAGGGGAAAACCCAGGGCAGCGGCCCAGAAATTTCCCCACACTCAGCAGGCCCAGCAGGGCTGAACCCTCATACCCCTGGTCCCCCCAACCCGTAGGCTTCCAGGCTGGCTTGGCGTGATGCTTTGGGCCAGGGAGAATGGAGGCTGCCGGGTGGGGCGCTGCCCCTGGAGAGGCCCCCAGGGGCCCCCAGGGTGCTTTGGAAGAACGAGCTTCTGCTGGAGGGAGGAGGCTGGGCGTGCGTAGGTGGGGACAGTGCCATGTGACCGGTGGTGTGCAAATGTCAGGTTATATCTATTATTTCAGATTTATATGGTGACGTTTCAGATGTGCACAGAGAGAGTGCACACGCCGTGTATCCACCCCCTCCCAGCTATGCAGGCCTCCTGGCTGCTCTCTGTCCATTACAGAAAAGCGTGTTAATTTTCCCTGTTCCCCTGAGTGGAGAGAAGTGCAGAGAAGCCCTTTAGACCAGACAGGCCTCTACCAGGGTGGGGTGTGTTGGGGGCATGGTAAATGGCTCTGCTCTTCCCCCCAAACTAAGAAAACCTCACTCCAGGCATCCCATAAGTAGCCACCGCCTGCCTGTCAGACACCACCTGGGTGACTGTAGGTATGGGGGGGGGTTGGGCATGCTCCCTCCTGCCCCCTTCCTCCCCTCCCCCCACTCTCCCTCCCTAGAGCTCTTGTTATGAGCCTGCCCAGAAACCTGCTTCATGCTCCCCTTTGGTTCTATCAGGAAGGACAAACTTCCTTCTGGAGGGTCTCAGCTGAGACCCCCTCCTACAAAGGGTCTTAGTTTTCGAAGAGCCCTGGAAACATGTGCGTGAAAAACGCATATTTCTGTAAAAAGTGAGTCTTGGCCCTACTTCGCACCATGTACCAACATGAACCCTAACACGTCTAGCAGAAATTCTCATGTGGACCTGTGCCAGAGGGCAGGTGGGAGGCAACTGAATTAGTCCAGGGGAGAGGGGGTGGGGCTGGGACCAGGCAGGGGAGTGGTCCGGTGGGGGGGGGGGTAGTGCTGGGAGGACTTCTCTGATGGGTTGGATGTGAGCATGAGCGAAGGAGAGAGCCGGGGAGCCTCCAAGGTGTTTGGCCTTAGATGTGCAGAGCTAGAGCCAGTTCAAGGAGATGTGAAATCAGGTGTTTCCATTCTGATTTCTCTTCTGGACCATGAGGCTTGGGTTCAGGCCTGAGCTTGAGATCTGGCCTCCTGGGACCTAAGGGGCTGGAGGGAGGGTGGGTGCCCGGGGCCCACTGGGCCTCACCAGTTTGTCCTGCCTTCCAGGGTCAAGCCCCCACGGACGCCTGTGCTGGAAACCTCAGCCTCTACTACGACGTGGCTGCTGGGAGGTGCTGTTTCCGCTGCCCTGTGGGTGAGTGGGGGTGCTGGGGCTGGGGCGAAGGGGGGGTCAGGGAGCCAGCATCACCACTGTCGTGTCAACTAAAGGTTCTGAAAGCCACCCTGCTGCGAGTTGTTTTAAATTAATAGGCCACCCCGCCCCTTATGGAACAGGCACTGCATGTGCACTAACCCGAGACCTTCCCATGCACTACCTCGTCTCCTCCGCAGATGCTCACGGTTGTCCTTTGTTATTCCCATTTTGCAGATGAGGCTTTGGGGTGCTGCAAGGTTAAGTAAGTTGCCCAAGGTCATGAGCTGGGAAATGGCAGAACTGGCTGGGGCTGGAGCCCAGGGCCCCGTGACCCCAGAGTCTGGGCTGTCTACACCCCTGACCGCCTGGACGCCCATCCCCTTGGCCTCAGCTGTGCTGTCTGCAGGGCGGTGACGGGCCACCGTGCACATTCAGGGCCCTTGGCCGGAGCTGGCCGGGAGTTCCGGTCAAGCGGCTCTTAGACCACGAGGGCCGACAGAGCCTGTGCTCAGGCCGACAAAGGACCGAGAGAAACACCTTGGGTACTTGGTATTTTCTGTTTCCAAAGTTGTTCGAAGTCGTCATCATAGGAGAAAGAGCATAGCCTTTCTGGCCTTTGTTTTGCGGGTTAGTGTTGGCCTTGAAGTGTGTATCAGGTGGGTCCCTGTATATATTTTTTTAATGCTTGGGACCTCAGTGCCAGCCAGCCAGCCAGCCACCCACCCACGTACCTGCCTGTCCACCCACACACGCTTTTACCCACTCACTAACTGGGCCACCTGGCTGGCCCTCCTGCCATCTCCTCAAATCCTCCCCACACCCTGCAGATCCCTGACCCCACCCTGGTGGGGCCTGGACAGAGAGTGTCACACCCCGGGCCCAGGCTCCCTCCACGTAGACACTGTGCCTTGGGAAGAGGGGGCTCCCCCCATCTGCCACGCTGCTTCTCCAGGGCCTAGTGACTGGCAGTGGCTGAGTACTTCTTGTGGGCGGGGCATTTTGGTGGAGTTTTATTGACCCTGTGCTTCCGGGCAGGCAAGAGAGGAAAAACCAAAAACCCGCAAAAACCCCTTCCTCGGTCTCTTGGGGAAATTTCTGACATTTTGCCCGCCCTCTGCAATCAGCGCTCAGCTGTCTGGCAGGGTTTGAGCGGGGGCGCGGGTTGGTGAAGGAAGGAAACAGGGAGACCTTTGAAACTGAGACGTTTAGATGTTTAGATGTCATTGAAGCCCTCCTCTGCCCCAGGCCTCCAATGCCCTTCTGAGCATCCTTGGCAGCTGATCCTCTGCTTACACACCCTCAGTGATGGGGAGCTCACTCACCGCTTCCCAGCACTGGCAATGATTTGCATTGATGAGCATGCTCTGTGCCAGCCATGGTGCTGAGCCCTTTACCTACAGAGTAGCTCACTGAACCCAATAGGAAACCCAGACAGGGAACGAGGACAAGGTGAGGTTCAGGGATTGTCCACAGTCATGTGCTAGGACGTGGCTCAGGTGGGGCTCAAATGTGGCCATCTAACTCGGAGCCGCAGCTCCTCCGTCTTATCTGGTGTTGACCCCCAAGGCGCTGCGTTTGAGAGGCAGCAGAGTGTACCAGAGGAGAACCCAAGCCCCTTGCTGTTCTGTGCCCTGCTTCTCGGACCACCCTCCCACTTACGCCCAGACTCACTGTCCACAGGGTGGGGCCTCCCTGCAGAGGTGCGAGGCCTGCCCAGGTGTGGGGGAACCCTGTGAAGCCAGGCCGGATGTTCAACGGCGAGCGTGGTTTGTTTGGGGCCAAGTGCGTGCATCCCACCTAGTGCCCGGAGCCCAGGGTTTCTCCAAGGGCTGTGAGCAGGATGGAGGAGGAGGCCCTCCTGCCCCGTCTGCCCTGCCTGCCCTTGGCCAAGCTCGGCCGGCCCACACTTCCCTTCCACGTCTGCAGTTCTTCAGGGAAGCAGGAGAATCATCAAACATCTTTCAGCCCCAATTCCAAAGCCAAGAAGAAAGCATCTGGTGGCCCAGATAGGTCCAGATGTTTACCTCTGCTCTGGTTCCCCAAAGCCAGGACTGCCCTGGACCGCCGCTGCGGGGAGGGGTGGGATGGGGGCCCTTCCCAGGAACCGCAGCCCGTGGGCTGGGAAGCCCTTCCAAAATCTGTCCGTTGCAATGGGCTGTCAGACCCAAGGGCAGTGCTGCTGGGGACTGTGGGAACACACACCCGGGGGGACCTGAGCTTGCTGGAGTGCACAGGGGGGCTCCCTAGAGGAGCTGGCATCTGAAGGAGACCTCAGGATGAGCAGGACTGTGCCAGACCAAGGTGGGGAGGCGGTGTGCTTTGGTCAGAGGGCACAGAAGATGCTAAGACCTGGAGTGAACAGGGATGGGCCACTCAAGAACTGGGCGTGGCTCCAAGTGGTGGAAGCTCAGGGCTGAAGGGGGGCGGGGGAGGGGGCATTGTGGGAGCTGGTGGCCCAGAGTCCGGAAATTTTCTGGGGCCAAAGCTGCTGGGGCTGGGTTGCCTAACCACCCCGAAGCTGAGCCACAGGGAGCCCTGACTGTTGTCACTCAGTTGGTTGGACATCGTCCTAGGAAGTGAAAGGTTGCCGGTTTGATAAGCGCACCGCCCCCCGGGAGCCCATTTGCACCATGTTTGTTCCTGATGATGGAAGTGATGCTCAGCGGTGAAGATCTCTGTGGAAAATGGGAAAGGGAGAAAAGAGAAACGAGCAAACACTCCTAACTCTTTTGCTCCCTCTGCTCCATCCCTGTGACCTTTCTAGTCTCCGCACAAGCCAAGCCTGCTCCGCCCCGGCCTCTGCACTGAGGGCGCCCTCTGCCGGGAAGGCTCCAACCCCCAGCCTCGGGGTCGCTGAGGCCACTGGACCCAGCTCTCAGGGCTTACTGTCCACTCCCCGCAGCTCCTTTATTTTCTTCAGAGTTTGTATCCACATTGGAAACCAGCTTGCTAATTCCTTCCTTTATTGGCTCCTCTGTAACCCATGGGAACAGGGTCCTCATCTTCCTCGATCTCAGAATCAGTGCCGGTGCTGCCCAGGTGGTGCTCGGGCAACGTGAGTTGAGTGGGGGAGAGAGATCCCCCACCAAAGAAGTCGCTTCGAGCCTTGAATTTTATTTATTTATTTTTTTTGCACTTAAAAACCTCATTCTCAGCAGCGTCCACAGGCTTCCCCAGAATGACTCAGGGTGGGCACAGAAATGTTGAAACCGTCTTGGTCTACAGTCTTTGGGTTGTAATTAGTAGAACCCTAACTCACTCAGACCCAAACAAGACACAAGAGAAATAATTGGCTCAACAGTGGAAAAACCCATGGTGCCATAAATGCGGGTTTGAACGATCTCATCAGGAGTCCATTGCTCTGCGCCTGTGGCCTCGGCTGGCCTCTGAGTCACCTCCTTCCCAGGGAGATCCTGTCCACACTGCAGCAACCGTGACAGGGCAGCTCTGGGTCCAAACTGCCCTTTCAACGGGGGATCCGACAGTCGAGAGAGGCTCTTCCAGGCATCTTTTGCAAAACTCTCAGTGATGGGGTTCATGGGCTGGCATGGGTCATGGCCCCCATGACCCAATCAGCCCCGCTTCCCGGATCAGAGTGTTGAAGTGCTCTGATTGGCCTGTGTGGGTCATGTGCCCATCCTAAAGGCTGAAGTATTCTGATTGGCCTGCCTGGGTCACGTGCTCGTTTGGAAGCCGCTAGGGAGGCTGTCTCAGAGTCCCGCAGAGCAGACGAACGCCCGGTGGACTGGCGGGACGCCGGCTACTTGTTTGCCCCAAGCATTTGCCCCAAGCAGCGTGCCTCTCCCCGCCCCAGTCCTGTACAGTGGGATTCAGGAGCAGCTGGGTGATTTGCGAGCCTCTCAGTCAAATTGGGTTAGGTCCCTCAAGGACTAGGGCTCCCCAGTTCTTACCGCCCAGCAGGACCCCGGGAATGAGCAGCGCTTGCCCGCCGTGTGCCCGGGACTGCTGCAGGCCTGCTGTCTTCGCCACCCCTTTCATCCTTTCGGCAGCCCTGGGCCGCGCATCCTTTCGTCAACTTACTAGTGCCCACGAGGCCTTGGTCGCTTGCCCAAGGCCGCCCAGCTGGCCTGGGGCAGCCCTGGAATCCCAGGCCGAGCTCTCCTCCCCACGCCACGCTGCTTCCGCTGCCTGCCAGGCCAACTAAGGCATCACCTCCGTCTATAACACGAGAGTTGCACCAACGTGTTTGGGGTCCGGGGTGTTGCTGGGAGGGGCTTCAGGGATGAGAAGCGGAGGTGGTGGCCGCTTGGAGTTTGCCAAGGCGGCCTGGCCTGCAGCGTCTCTGCTTCCTTTCCCAGGGCTGTCCCCGCGGCAGCAGTGTCCACAGGCGTCATCCGACTGCAAGAAGCGGTGTCCGCAGGACCACTACCTGGACAGCGAGGGCCGCTGCACGGCCTGCGTGAGCTGTCACGGTAAGAGCGCATGGGGGACAGGCAGAGAATCTGAAAAGTGGGGGGGGGGGGCGGTGCATCAAGATATGCTGGCTACACTCTGAGTTGGCCACCCCCCCCACCGCCGCTGCCGTGCCTCAGTTTACTGCCCTGGATTTGTCCATTGGTATCAGTCATGATCTTTTGCATCCACACTTTTTGGAGAGACTTAGTTAACAGGCTTCCTCAAGGCAAGCATTCATAGTGATTGAGTTTAATTTTTGCAAAACCCACGGGGGAAGATTCTTGTCTTATCCCGGCTTCGCAATGAGGAAACTGAGGCTTAGGGAGGCTGAGGGCCTTTCCAGAGTTACAAAACTCCGGTAAGAGCCCCGACCAGAGTGTGAACCGGCGGTCTGACACCGCGAACCGTGCTCTTTCCCGGGACCGCAGCGCCTCCAGGAGCGCGCATACAACGGGTGCTTGTGTCCTGAGTGTCTTCTGTGGTCTGCGTGCCAGCTGGCGTTTGTTTTGCTTTCGTGTGGATTTTTTGAGGGGGGTGGAGTGGGAAAATTTGTTGAGATTTCTTAACCTAACGAACATTCCTATTTCTTAGCATGTTTGGTGTGTTTGGAAAAAGAAAAGTACGTTCTGTTTGCTGCACACAAAATTCTGTGTATGCCTATTCCGTCTCGTTTATTAATTGTGTTGCTTAAGTAATATACATTCTCACTCAGATTTGCCACCTCCCCGATTTCTGAGGTAGGCGTGTTCGCATCTGTCTGCCAATATGCTTGGTTTTCATCCGATTTTCCTGGCGTTCTGTCTATTTTTGCTTCGGATACATCAAAGCTGTGTGGTCAGGTAGACTGACCATTAATATTATGTTTGCTTGGTGAGCCGGACCTTAAATCAACATGAAAGATGCCCCTTTGTTCCTTATAATGTGTTTGTCTTCATTCCGTTTCTGTTTGATACCAGCATTGCTATTCTGTGTTTCTGTTAGCATTTCTCCGGCATAGCTTTGATGGTTTCAAATGAAGGACTGCGTTTTACCGAGTGAACGGTACATGTGCTCACTACTAAAAATTCAACCAGGAGAGCAGTGCAAGGAGGAAAGCCAGTTCTGCCCCCTCCCCCATCACTGGGTCCTGGACGCTTCTCTGTACCTCTCTTCAGAGACGGTGGGGGGTCAGTAGACAGACGACACACACATAGAAAGAAGGAATGTTTTAAAAATGATCTTATTTATTTATTTTTAGAGAGAGGAGAAGGGAGGGAGAAAGAGGGAGAGACGCGTAGAGAGGGAGGGAGGGAGAATCGGCTGCCTCTCACTCACTCCCAGCTGGGGACCTGGCCCGAAACCCAGGCGTGTGCCGGGACTGGGAATCGAACCTGCAGCCTTTCAGTTTAGTAGGTCGGCGCTCAGTCACTGAACCCCACCAGCCGGGGCAAAGAAGGAATTTTTTAGGAGGATAGGATCCTACTATCTATGGCATTAAAATGATTATATTTCGTTTCATTCAGATGTATCAGAGGCAGAAGAAGCTGAAGGGAAGAAACTAAACGATCATGAGAGATAGCAGTTCCTAACAAAACCCCCTAAAATTAAGAAAAGAGGTTATGTAAATCACTACGTGGTTAGGAGTCAGTTAAGAAACGAGTGTTTCTTGTGATAAATTCATATTCTACTTGACTCTTTGTAATGAAAAACGGGGGAATTAGCTCACCGACCTCCCGGCCTCTTCCTGGCTTTTGTGGCTACCGTTTCTACCTCGGCCCGGCCCGTGCTGTCCCTGTTCTTTTCTCTGACCCGAGTCCCTGGCACGGCAGCCAGCAGCCGTGCTTCACTCTCCAGGTGTGGTCCCTGCGCCCTGAGTACGGTTCCCGCGCTTCTCCGGCCCTGGATTTTTCCTTTGGATTTACTGCTCGATTTCGTGCGCGTGTGGGTTTTCCCGGAAGGACTCGGCCTGCCCCTTCCTCGATTTCCTTCGGGTCCAAGAACCTTCGTTGCCTGTATGATACGTGAGTGACAACTTGGGAGGCAGAGCGTTTTCCTGGGACGTGCTTTCTCTAGGCTCTGCGGGCATCGGCTCACTGCCTTCTTGTGGTTAATGTCACTGCAGAGGGGCCCGCCGTCACCCCCTTGCTTTCTGCTCTTTGTGGGTGACTGCAGGAATAATTCTTTCTTTATCCTTGAGGATCAAAGAATGTGGCCAGAATAGGCTTTGATGTTAATAGCTCGGAAACAGTCGTTCCTGGGATCTGGTACATCTTTTCTGTCCTTCCTTCCAGGGCAACTGGCGTGGACTTTGCTCTGCCTGCCCGTGGGGTAGGCAAGAGTAGGTTTACAAGTTGTGAGAATGCAGAACGCAGAGTCTGTGCTTGCATTGTTACTGATGGGTTACTGTATCTCTTTCCACACGGACAACTGTGCACCTGCTTCTGCCCACCCCTGTATATTTCAAGGTCAACTCTGTCGACTCCAGTTATCCTTCTGCTCCTTGTTGTCGAGGGGAGCTTGTGTTCATTCACTTTTACCGGGGACTTTTTTCTATTTGAGATAAAATTCATCATTTAAAACTTTTTTTCATAATGCATTTAATAATTCTGTTTGGCATTTTTAAATGCTTACTGCTTAATTCAGCACATTCTGAGATCACCACAAAACCAAACAGACTCTGAGATTTCAAAAGACGGTCGGACTGCAAAGCGTGTCTAAGAACTAAGTCAGTTACTAGTGTGGCGTGCTCGTGTTCTCTCTAGTTCCTGACTACTAGAAATTACTGATAGAAAAAAGTACAAGTTCTTCATTTGTGTCTTTTCTGCCCCACAGGTTTAGCACATAATTATTATAAGATGAATAATAATCAATGCCCTCAGTGGCTGTTAGCAAATGCTTAGTTGTTGATACCGCATGGTGTGACAACATTTAGTTACCCTTCAGCAACGATAAAATGAGTTGGCATACCTTGACCTCACGGGAAGACTTCCCAATACTTAGCACCTTATTGTTAACATCATTGAAATGCTGTGACACATTAAACTTGTAAAAGTCACCGTTTTAGAGTGTACAATGCAGCGATTCTATTATGCTGTGCTCACCATGTGCAACCACCACCGCTGTCTAATTCCAGAACATCTCTGCCTCCCCGCCGGAGAAGCCCCTCACCTCCCAATTCTGTCCGCCTCTCGTCCCTCCCCGTCCACTTCTCTCTCTACGGACCTGCCCGCTTTGGACATCCCCTGGACATGGAGCCGTGCAGGACGGGGTTTTCAGTGTCCGGCTTCCTTTGCTTTGCACAGCGATTCCAAGGTTCATCCACCTTGTAACAGGTGTCAGTGCTTCGTTGCTCAGTGTCTTGATACAATCGCACCGCAGAGATACACCACATTGGTTTACAGCGCGATGGGCATCGGGGTCATTCCTGCTTTTTGGCTGTTGTCAGTAGAGCTGCTGTGGTCATTCTCGTGCGAGTGTTTGTGTGGACACACGTGTGCGGTTGTCTTGGGCAGATACGTAAGAGTGGAGTTGCTGCATCTCACAGTAGAGCCTGCGTCTAGCTCCTCGAGGAGCTGCCAGGCTGGTTCCACGGCGCAGGGGAGTCAGTGTTCCCACCGGCACTGTGTGAGCGTTCCCGTTTCTCCGTCCTCGCCGCCGCTCGCTGCCGCCTGTCTTTTTGCTCCTTGCCATCCTGGTGGACGTGAAGTGGTATCTCACTGTGGTTTTGGTTTGCATTTCCATGGTGACTAATGATGCCGAGCGTCCTTTCCTGTGCGTACTGGCCATTTGTATGTCTTCTCTGGAGAAGAATTTCCTCAAATCCTTGGCTTGTTAAAAAAAAAACAGTTTTTGATTTTTAGAAAGATCGAGCAGAAAGTGCCGAGAGTTCCCATGTGGCCCTCTCTCCACCGCGCCCGCAGCTTCTCCCGGTATTAACAGCTCCCATCAGTGAGCTACGTTGTTACATTGTTACAGCTGGTGAGCCGGTCCTGGGGCCTTGTTAACTGAGGTGCATGGGTTACGTGAAGGCTCCCTCTGCGATTGCAGTTCTGTGGTTTGGGGCACGCGTTTTATGCTGCGACTCCACCGTTGCGGCATCACCCAGGAGAGTCTCCGTGCCCTGACGGTCCCCTGTGCTCTGCCTGTTCTTTCCCGCCCTTGACCGCTGGACCCTGGCAGCCACTGATCTTTTTACTGCCTCCATGGTTTGGTCTTTTCCAGAGTGTTATGGAGCTGGAATCCTAGCGTGTACAGCCTCTTCGGGTCGGCTTCGTTCACTTAGAAATATGAGTCCAGTGACCCTCCATGTCTTTTTTGCCCATTTAAAAATAGGGATGTTAGTTTATTTTGAATACCAGTTTAGTGATCTGCAGGGACGTGGGCTGGGAGATGGGGGCCGTCTTGTGGACCCCGCCTGCTGTCTTGCTCTCGTCTCAGGAACACTTCCCAGCGGAAGGCCACGGCAGCACCCCCTCACGTAGACTGTCCCTGGGGAGGTCCTTGGATCCCTTCCCCAGACCTCCCCTGTCCTCTGTGACCCTCCTCTGTGTTCCTTAGACGACCTCGTGGAGAGGAAGCCGTGCTCGGAGAGCTCGCCCCGCGTCTGTGAGTGCCAGCCCGGCACATTCTGCCGCACCACAGCCACTCACTCGTGTGCCCGCTGCGCCCCGCACTCCGTCTGCCCCGCAGGGACGGCTGTCAAGTCCCCAGGTAAGTGCCCCGACTCCCAGGGCTGCGCCCTCCCCACCGACGCCCAGGTGACTTCCCGCCTCCCACGCCCTCCTTCCGTGGGACAGATCACCTCTCCTTTCACGATGGGGCCTTGGTGCACCACACCCCCCTGCTGCCCCTTGCCCTCACCTGTGTCCCGGCCTCAGAGAGACCCTGGCGGCCCACGGCCCGGGCCTGGCTAGAAGGGGTCTTGGGACGGTTTGAGACTCTGGGGAAAAGTTCTCGGTTGCCTGATAAACAGGAAAGAAACCTCAAGTATCTGTCCCAGATTCCTGTGAGTTTAGGGCTGGTTTCCCTGTTTCACAACCGAGGCCTTGGGAGTTGGACCAACAAGAGGTTGGGCGCCAGGCTCAAGCCCAAGACTTGGCTTTCTTTTCCAACTGGCTGTGTCACCTCAGGCGAGTGCCTTATGTTCTCTGAGCTTCTCATTTTCTGACAGTACAAGGAGGGGGCCGGTGGCCAGAGGAGAGAGAAGGACCATAGATCCCGTGTGGGTGGCATCAAGACCTTTCAGAAAGGAGGCATGGGGCATGGGTGGGCTTTGGACCACGGCCCAGCAGAGGTGCCGCAGCCACACAGTGCACATGGGGAGGGGGCAGGGGGGCATCAGAGGGAGCCACGTCCGCTGGGGAGGACAGTGCCCATGACCTGGTCCTTCTCCAAAGTCCCCTCCCTTTCTTCCCTCCTACATCCTCCTTCCCTCCCTCCCTTCCCTGCCAGCCAGCCCACCCATCCCCTATTCTCTCCCCTGCTCCCACCCCCAGTGTCTCCCCCCATGGCAGATAGCCAGAACCTTCTGGGCAAAACCAATCAGATCGTGTGTGTGTCTCTTTCTCTCTCACACAAACCTGCCTAAAACACTTAGTATCTTCCTTTACTCTAAGGACATGATCCTTTGATAAAAGAGAACAGGTTTTTTTAGGGGCTTTTTTTAAGTCTGCGTAACTGTGGCATTTCTGGGTTGCTGGCTTCCTGGGCTCACGGTCTGGGATATGCAAAGCAAAGAGAGCACCCAGGGGACTCACCACTGTGTTACTCTCAGGCCCCAAGACCCCTCGCCTCTCTGCCTTTTCCTTTCTGTGTTTCAGAGTCTTACCCGTGCCTGGTGGGAGCACTAGGGGCAAGTGCATCCACTCCATCTTCCCAGAAGCAGAGTCCTTTTTTCTCTTTTTTTACGATTTTATTTATTTGTTTTTAGAGAGAGGAGTAGGAGTTTTGCACAGTTTTGCACAGGAGTAGGAGGAGGAGAGAGGAGTTTTTAGAGAGAGGAGGGACAAAGAGAGGGAGAGAAACATTGATTGGTTGCCTCTCATGTGCACCCTGGCCAGGAACTGAACCAGTAACCCTGGCATGTGCCCTGACTGGGGATCAAACCAGTGACCTTACACTTTGTGGGATGACGCTCAACCCACTGAGCCACGCAGGTCACGGCCAGAAGCAGAGTCTTGAGGACGAGATCCTTAACACGACTCTCCATGGTGTAGCCCCTCAGCCCTCCGACCTCAGCTTTCAGCACCAGCCCCTCACTGTGAGGGCCCCCCGTCTGTGCGTTCAGTGCCGTGCACGGGCAGTGCTCTCCCTCCTGCCAGGCCTTCGCACACGCAGTGCCCTCTGTCTGGGACACCCGTCCCTCACCGTTCACTTGGTTAGCTCCCGCGCAGCCTCGAGCCGAGTCAGCCACAGCGTTCTGCTGCGGGACACGCAGAAGCCGCCACCCTCGAGCAGGGGCCTGGTGGGGGAGTGGAGAGCACTCTGGACTGGGCATCAGATACCCGCGATTGTGTATAGCTCTGCGTCCGTGGGGTGTGTTCCCACCCTCTGCGGGTCCCAGTCTCCCATCTGTCAAATGCCTTGAGTTCCGTGGTTCTAACGAGGGCACATGGACCAGATGGGGCTGGTTCGGTTCTCTCAGAGCTTTTCCTGTGATGGCCACACAGGGGCGCCAGAGTCAGCTCCTTGTGGCCCCTGGAGTGCCTGCTGGAGTTGGGGCCACTGCGGTACTCAGTGTGTCCAGTGGCATTGAGAAATGCTGCCGGTACATAATATGCACTGGATGGCAAATGCTTAGCATGAAAACATGGAAAACATCTCATTCATTATTCTTTATACCAATTACCTGCTGACACAGTATTTTAGATCTATTGGGTTAAATATATTATTTAAATTAATGTCACATGTTTCTTTTCTTTTTTTTAAATGTGGCTACTAGAAAATTTAAAGTGGCCTGTGTGATTCACATAATATTTCTATCTATTTATTTATTTATATTTTTCGACAGAGGGGAAGGGAGGTAGAGAGGGAGAGAAACATCAATCAGTTGCCTCTCCTGTGCCCCCTACTGGGAACCTGGCCTGCAACCCAGGCATGTGCCCTGACTGGGGATCGAACCAGCAGCCCTTAGGTTTGCTCAATCCACTAGGCCACACCAGCTAGTGCTGATTCACATCATATTTCTGTTGGCCAGCGCCGCTTTGGAAGCGCCCCAGCCTTTGGCTACCAAACCCTGGCTCACTTCTAGATTCTGCCGTGGTCTCTCTCACGGGGCGCCTCTCCAGGTCTCGGCCTCTCCAACTGTGGAAAGTAGAAAGTAGTTTCCGCTGTCGATTCAGCTCCCAGCTAAGCCCCACGCTGAGAACTCGCCTTGGCTCTCATTCCTGAGACTCACGAAACCCCATCGAGCAGATGTATTAGCTCCGTCTTACAAGTGAGGAAGCTGGGCCCAGAGATGGCAGGCAAACTGCTCAGGGCCACAGAGCAGAGAATGTCCGAGCTAGGGTTTGAATGTCACTCTGAGCTGGGACTTGTCACCCCACCGCGCTGCAGATACACAAGATAAGTCAGCCTTGTTCACACCCACCGCCTCTGAAACCTTCAGATCCTATCCCGCACATGTGGGTCACTTATAAGCGATGGGACAAGATTCCAGATGAGGAAAAGGACACTCTATTTTCTGGACATTTACTATAGGCTGCACTGTGTGACAGGCCCATTAGGCACCCTCTCTGTTCATTGTGACAACGGCCTTGTGAAGGCTGTATTATTATTGTAATCATTTGACTCGTGTGGCACAGCTACGACATGACAGGAGGTGGCACACTCAGGTCTGCTGATGGCAAGTGCTGTGTGTTTTTCTCTCCACTCTGTTTCCACCCAGTATAGCCTGCAGGACTCTTTGGGTTGCAAGTAACAGAATCTCAATTTTTTTGGCTTCTGTAACTAAAAAGTCAGGGCATAGCCATGGATAGCTTCAGGCATAGCTGGATCCAGGAGCTCTGTCTTTTCCTATCTCTCATCTGTACCTGCCTATGTTTTAGATGTCTGTGAGATACCTCCCAGCAGCTCCAGGCTTGCTTCCCACCCAACCCCAATGGGAAGGCAGCTTTTTCTTCCTACGTTTCCAACAACCAAAAACAAAACCTTGAAATTGCATCTCATAGGTGTGGCTTGGATCGTGTGCCCATGCCTGAGCCAATCCATCATGGCCAGAGGAATGGAATAATTTGATTGGCCCAGCCTAGTCCCATGCCTACTCCTGGAAGGGAAGGGGGTCCGTCAGTCCAGCCCCTAGAAACAGATACGGGTTTGGGGAGAGTGATTCCCCAGAGAAAACTGGGGTGCTTCATATCAAGGGGGAATGGATGCTGGGCAGGTGCAAACACCAGATGGCCGCTGTGTTTTCCAAATCCCTGGAGTCTTTGGACTCCTCGATGCCAAGTCTGAAAGCACTGTGTCCCCCTGCAGGCACAGCGGAGAGGGACACCGTCTGTGAGCCGCTTCCCCCAGGGACCGGCCCTGACTGTGGCCCCAGCCCAGAGGACTGCAAGGCACCTACCAGGTGACTCCGGCCTGCCCCGACCCGGCTGACCTTAGTGTGGGGCGCTCTCTCTCCACAGGGTGCCTGGGCCATAGCTGGGGTTGGGGGTGCAGGGGGGTTCAGCACAGGGTGTCAGTGGTCCAGGGTGCCTCTCTGCCAATCCCATAAGTCATCTGAAGCCCTACTGTGTGCCCAGCCCACCCCGATTGCACGGGAGACCCAGAAGGCCTAGAAAACAGCCATTGCTCCCCAATAAGGGCTTGCCAGAGACTGTGGACAAGAGGGCCTGGGTACCCCTTCTCTGCAGAAATGGTCATCCCTGAGCACAGGCCCCCCCCATGGGCAGAACCGTCTGTTCCATCTCTGGCTTTTCTCCTAGCAGAGTCCGGCCCCAGGCCAAGCCCATCCTGACCTCTGCAGACTCTGATGCCAGGACCACGCTTCTTGGAGGGGACACGCCCCTCACCCCAAAAGATGATTCCAAAATGACAAGGACGCCCAACTCTCTCTCCTCTGGGGAGAAGCCCAGTCCAGATCCAGGTAATTTCTTCAGAGAAGCTGTGGGCTGTTTCTCATAGCAGCGGCGTCTGATTGGTGGGTGACCTGTGTGTGGTGGTCCCAGCAGGCGGGTTCTGAGCTGGGGGCTCTCCCAGCATGAGGAGAAGAGAGACTGAAGGGCCAGAGTATGTAATGGAAGTGCTCACTCATTTGGCCAGAGTTCTGAGCGCCTCCTGTGTGCCAGACACTGAGGTGGGTGCTGGGGCTTGCAGCTGAGCAATCCAGCCTCTGCAGGTGTCGATTGGATGCCCTGGTTCCCATGGCAACAGATTGGGGCCCCCAGTTCACCCCTGTTTATTACTGAATAGCCTTCCATGTATACGTGCACCACCCTTTGCTTATCCAAACAGTTTTTGGATATTTGAGTTGGTTCCACTTCTTGGCTACAATGAATAATGGAAAACAAGTCTTTGCGTGAGTGTATTTTTTTCATTTCTCTTGGGATAGTCTTTTTTTTTTTTTAATAAATCTTATTTCTGCACTAATGGCCTTAAATCCTAATGGTGGGTTTTTTAAAAATTTTTATTTATTTATTTTTAGAGAGGGGAAAGGAGGGAGAGCGAGAGAGAGAAACATCAATGTGTGGTTGCCTCTCATGTGGTCCCCATTGGGGACCTGGCCTGCAACCCAGGCATGTGCCCTGACGAGGAATCGAACCTGCGATGCTTTGGTTCGCAGCCCGCACTCAATCCATTGAGCTACGCCAGCCAGGGCGTCTCTTGGGATATTCTTAAAACATTGATTTGTAGGACTTCTTATAATGCTGGGTGTTGAGCCCTTCACCCCACAGCTGCACTCAAATATCTCCTCCCAGCCTGTGGTCTGCCTTCTCCTTCTCTCAATGGTCTTTCCACAGAGGGCTGTTCTTAACTGTGATGTAGGCAGAGCCAGGCCCTTCCTGTGTGACGGGCGCTTCTTGTTCTGCTTTGTAAGCCTTCCTCCGCTGAAGCCTCAGAGGCGTCCTGCACTTACTGCCTAGGGTCCCTGCTGGTCTGCGTTTCGTGGTTAGATCTGGCAGCCCCCTTGGCTCGTGTGCATGGTGCGAGGCAGTGGTCCCGTTAAAAGTGTCCGTGTGCATAGCCAGTTGAACCAACATCATCTGCCACATAAATTGTCCTCTCCCCATGGTGTGCGAGCCAGCTTTGTTGTGACTCGAAAGTCCACGTGTGTGTGGGTGTGACTCTGGACTCTGTGCTCTGCTCCGTGGGTCTGTTTGTCTGTTCCGTGTGAACCCATACTGTCTCAATTACTGTCGTTTTTCAATGTCTCCGTGGGTGGTGGAGCGACTTCTTCAACTCTGGTCTTCGGCAGCGTACTGGCTGTCCTAGTAGTTTGCATCTCCACATACACCGGAGAATCGGCTTTTCAGAGTCCTTGGAGGGTCCTGCTGGGGCTTCGGTTGGGGCTGCGCTGAAGCCCCGGGCCGGTTTGCAGAGAGCCTGCACTGTCACCGTGTCGGGTGTGTGGCAGGGCCCTGCGTCTGTTCGGGCTTCTTTAAGTTCTCCCACGGGTGCATTGTTGTTTTCTACGTGGAGACATTTGCATCTTTTTCTTAGATTTCTAGGTATCTGATACTTCCAATGAAAATGCAAATGGTATCTTTTTCAATATGTCATGTTCTAACTCTTTTTGAACCGTGCGAAATCGCCAATATTTAACCTGTTGAAACAGTGGTTTCGTGTGGTTCAACCCAAATATACAGACATTCAATACAGATGTAGTAATGTTATATTCAGCCACCTTTCCAACTCACATATTAGTTCTAATAACGTATCTGCAGATTCCTTGGGGTTTTCTGTGTACTAAGTGATATCATCTGTGTACAACAGGTCGATATCTTCCCTTCAAAACCTTACTGCTGTTATTTCCTTTTCTTGCCTTGTTGCATGGTATAGGATCCCTGTACCAGGCTGAAAAGAAGTTGGGGAGTGGGCATCCATGCCTCAGTGCTGATCTCAAAGGGGAGGTGGCTACCAAAGTTGTGAGGGGGCAGTGGCATGGCAGTGAGTGTGGGGAGGGGACTCTGGCATAGTGGAAATGGTGGACCGTGGTGGGGACCACACGTGCAGGGGGCACTCAGGGCTCTTCTCCTCTGTGGCCTTGGCCACATTCCTTCCCTCTCGAAGCCTTGTGACCCTCCCTCCGTGGGGTGAAGCTGACACATGTGGAGTGTGGGAGCTGGCCGTGGAGCTAGGGGTACTTCAGAGACTGAGTGGGTGGGGCCCCCACCAAGGGTCAAGGTGGCCTGGCCTGGACCTTCTCTGCTTCCTTTCCTAGGGCTGTCCCCGCAGCGGCGGTGCCCGCCTGGGTCCCCCAAATGCTGGAAGAAGTGCGAGCCGGAGTACTACGTGGACGGGGATGGCCGGTGCACAGCCTGCGTGAGCTGCTCGGGAGGTAGGAGCCTGTCTTCCCACCAGGGGCTCCTTCCAGGGCTGGGGGCAGGGGTCTTGCAGGACAGACTGAGAGTCTGGGGCAGGGGAGCCCCGAGCTTGGTCTTGGTCTGCTCAGCCCTCAGGAGCCTGGCTCGCTCTCTGTGTTTTGAGCTGTCAGCATCTCGTCACTCCCACTCACAGCTGTGGGTTTCTGATGGCGGTGACCCCTTTTCCGTTCACTCACTCTCTCCGGGGAGGAAACGCTTGTTCATCACCGCCCTGTTCCAAACGGGTCTCGCCATTTCTTGTCACTACCGTACGGTGCATGGGTTGTCCCCATTTTGCAGAAGAGGAAACTGAGGCTTTGGAAAGTCAAGGGACTTCCGAAGCCCACAAGTCCTCGAGGGTGGCAGGGCTGGAGTTTGTACGTAGGGTGTCTGCCACCAGGTTCTGGGCTCTGGTCCCCCCACTGCACTGCCCCTTAGGGCCCACTCTGGACAAGCTCTCGGCCGGTGACTGCTGTGTGCACAGCAGGCTGACATCCTGCCGGCGCTTTCCCTGTGGCCAGCCCACCACAGCCCCAGAGCACCACCACCAGCCCTGCGACGTCCCTGAGGGCCACACGGGTCAGAGGAAGTGACCCAGGGCTCAGGCAGCCGCGGTGGTTAACGGCCCAGCCCACTCACAGAGGCTGCTGGGGGAAATGCGCAATTGCAATTACATCCTCCCCTCCTTGCCGGGGTTTCTTTTAAACGCAGCAACTGCGACCCAAGTTGAGGGAGACCAGGCAGGAAAGAACAGTCTGCCGTCACCAGGGGTCGCTGTTCCAGCAACCGAGGCAGCGCAGCAAACTTTCTCAAAACTGAGCGGTGAAAACAAACCGCCCATTGTATTCTCGGATTCTGTGGGTCAGAATTCAGACAGGACGTCGTAGGAACGGCCGGTCTCAGCGCCAAGGTGTCTGGGGTCTCAGCTGGAAAACCCGAAGGCTGGAGGCTGGGCTCCCTGATGTACCTGGGCACCGATGCCCGCTGCCTTCTGGCACCTCAGGTCCTCCCCGCGCCAGCCTCTGTATGGCTCACTTGAGGCTTTGGCGTGGCCTGGGGGCTGACTCCAAGATTTGGGGCTGGGGGAGGAGCAAAGTCACATCCCTCATTATGACCTAGGCTTTGAAGCCACGTGGTGCAACTTCCACCACTTTCTGGCTGTTGAGGTTGTCCGTCACAGGTCCTGCTTGAGTCAAGGGAAGAAAAAAAAAAATCAAGCTTCTTGACCTGACCAGTGTGGCTCAGTTGGTTGGAGCATCAACCCATAAACGGAGAGGTCACAGGTTCGATTCCCGGTCAGGGCACATGCCTGGGTTGTGGGTTCATTCCCCGGGCATGTGCAAGGGGCAACTGATCGATGTTTCTGTCCCTCTCTCTCCCCTTCCCTTCTCCCCTCTCTGAAATCAATAAGCATGTCCTCGGGTGAGGATAAAAAATGAAAAATTAAGCTTCTTGGTGGGTTCGTGCCAGGGCCCTGGAAGAGCAGATGGGGCCAGAACTATTGCTGTGGCTCTTTTTGGGAAAAAGATGATCTGTCACAGCGACTATGTCAGATGGAGAAACAAGAGGTGACTCTGGGCCCAAGAACTCCTTCAGCTATTGTAACCGAAGCCCCTCGAGACAGCAAAGGGCTAAGAGCATGGGTTCTGGAGTCCAAGTGCCAGGGTTCAAATCTTGGCTCTACCACTTGGTGGCTTAGAAATTCCAGCAGGCTTCTCTGCACCTCCACTTCCTCATCTGTAAAATGGGCACAATACCACTACTATCTCAGAGAGTTGTGGGCATGAAGCAGGTCCAACTGAATTAATCAGGCAGAGTATCAAGAACATTGCTTCGCGCGTATGCGATTACGTTAATAACTGTCATGGTCTCAAGTCATCTCACACATGGCTTCGCCCGCTCCTGCCCCCTGCACAAACCCCCCAAGTCCCCTTCACAGCCCGCCCCCAGTTTGCGCTCTGGAGGTGGCAGGAAGAGGCTGTGTGGCCCCATCCTTATCATGCCGGGCGTCTACGTAGCCCGCCCAGAAGACGTGTCCTTCCTGAGCGCGTCACTTGTGTCTCCCCCACCAGTGCGTGATTCTGGTTTCCCATGAGCAGGGCCCGCAGAGTGTCTGCACACATACGCTCGTGCATTACTGTGCTTTTTCTTTGATAAAACCTCCAACGTTCTATTTTTCGATTTTGGAAAAAACACTTTTTATCACAGAAAGTTCCAAACCTGTTGAGAAGAGGAGGGGGTCAGGGACGCTGGGGGACTGCCACCCAGTTTCAAAGACCCATGGAGTCGTGGTCAGTCCCGGTCCATCGAGTCTCATGCCCACTCACCCCTGACCTCTGCGTTATTTTAACAGGCCACTGAGGTAGAGTGGGCGTGCAATACAATGCACGTGTTTCAAGTGTGCAACGTGTGAGTTTTGACATATGTTTGTGTGTGTGAAACCAGCGCCCCAGTCAAAGTAATAAACTACCCATCACCGCCAGCGTTTCCTCCTTATCAGCCCTCCCCCACCCCACCCCACCCCACCCCCGCTCCCATTCCCAGGCAGTTCTTGCGCTTTCTCTCACTGTGCAATGCGCTGCATTTTCTGGAAACGGAATCACAGAGTCAGTGCACCTTTCCCGTCTGCCTTCTTTCACTCCGCACAGTTATTTGAGCACGCCGAAAACTCAGCTCAGCGGCAAGTGAAATGAGCGTTTGCTTGCTCCTGGGGAAACGTGTCTCTGCCCCTCCCCAGCTGTTCTCTGCACCCCGTGCCTTCGCCGTCCCTCATCCTTCCTTATGGCCTTTCCCTGTGTCCCTTAGACGACCTCGTGGAGAAGACGCCTTGCAGGTGGAACTCCTCTCGCGTCTGCGAATGTCGGCCTGGCATGTTCTGTGCAACGTCGGCCACCAACACCTGCGCCCGCTGCGTCGCCTGCCCCGTCGTCCCACCAGAGACGGTCGCCCAGCTCCAGGGTAAGCAGTCCGCACCCCTAACCGAGGGGCTGCGGTCTGTACCCCCTCAGCCGAGCCTCTCCCTCCCCACAGGGCAGGTGACCTTCCACCCCAGCTGTTAGCTAGGTCAGGTGTGGGCTTTGCTTTTCTTTGACTAGTTAGATCCAGTGACTGGCCTGAAATCCAAATTGGTCATTTTGGTAAGAGGTTCTGATGAAGATTTTTAAAAAAAAATTCTTCTTCCTCAAACTGTTGGGCTGGTAAAATCTTAACTTGCTTGCCAGACTGTTTTACTGACTCAAGAAAGATGAACAGAGAGTTTATGAAGAGGTTTCCAACTCAGGACGGTGGCCATTTGCCGGAATCCAGAAAAGGACAAACTCCTGACGTGGAAAAACAACAGCAAGAAAAAACCCAGGTTCACCAGCAGCTGAGAGATTTCAACAGATTCCTAGAGGGCAGAAAACAGTTGGAAGGATGGCGACAAGCGGAACCAAGTGGAGGAAAGCTCACCCCAGAAGTCACTTCGTGAGGGCTCTGGGGAAGGGAGGGGTGGCTCGCTCGTAAGGTCCCGAGACAGGCTCTGGGCTCAGAGCCGGCGGGTAAAATGAAGGATGGGGGTGAAATGGAGAATTGCAAATTGTAACTTCGTCTTGAAAATAAAATTTTTAGAAATCTGTAACAGTGGTATACCATGGGCACTGACCGGTCTGAACAGGTATCCAGGGTCTTTATCTCCTGGTGAAAATAACCCACTTTTCTGGCTGAAGACACTGAAGGGGTCTCTGGGGGAAGCCAGGCCAGCAGTGCGGTGCCGCCCCTCCAGTACGGAGCCCTCTTCGTGATTTGGGAGCGCGTCCTGCCACTCCACCACTAAGTGAAGGCGGCCAGCGCCCCCGCCCCACCGGCACCCCACAGCACGCAGGTGGACCCCCTACTCAGGGAGGAGGCCCGCCAAGGAAAGGACGTGCTGGCACCGCAGCAGAAGAAACCCCGCTAGCGTAGTCCTTTTTTGAGAATACGGAGGAGCAGTCAAGATTTTCAGGCCTCAGGGAAAACCAGAGAATAACAAGATATGCCAAAACCTTACTACACTTGAAGCATTGGTAAACCTAGGAATGGAAGGGAACGTAAAAAAATGCAGATGTGTCCACAGGAATATCCAAGAAGTTGTTACGTCCACAAAGTGAGACCAGAATGCTATGAAACAGGAGCAGTACAGACCAGAAGACGAGAGATGGCTTTCAGAAAGTGTGCATGTTATTGATCGCTTCTCAACTCCCAATTCACCCTTTAGGAACCTAAGGATTTCTCCTTGTGAGCGCGATGCTAGGCTTTGCCAGTAGAGGGCGCTGGGGGGCCATGGCGGAGGGAAGAGACGTGTCACTTCCGGCTGCCTTTGCTGCTCCTTGCTCCTCCTGCACCCTCGGTCAGTCCCTATCCGCCGGACGACAGCAGGCCGTCCCTTGGAGACCTCCCAGCTCCAGCCTAGGCCTGGGGACCACCTTGGTGTGACCTTCCGAACAGGGACATGGGCACCCTCCAGGCCTCGTGACCGCGGGAGTCTGTCATTCCCTCTGTGCACGCCCGACCTGCCCACTTGGTCACTGGGGGCTCCAGGCCTTGCACCCGCGGTGGTACCCCAACCTTCCCTGTGTACCTGACCTGGAAAATATGAGACTTCAGGATGAAAGCACCTACCGGAGGCAAAGCAGGGTGAGCAGGAATCCCCCGCACCTGGACGTAGTAGGCGCGCCTCCTAGTTATTCATTTACTTATTTAACTTTTCAGTGACCGCTGATGTGCAGTATTATGTTAGGTTCAGGTGTACAGCACAGTGATTAGACGTCATGCAACTTACAGAATGACCCCCTTGACCAGTCTAGTGCCCACCTGACACCACTCGTAGTTGGTACAATAGTATGGACTCTGTTCCCTGTGCTGTGCTTGCATCCCTGTGTCTTCTTGTACGAGGCAATTCGTGCATGTTAAACCCCTCACCTTTTTCACCCAGCCCCCCACCTCCCCTTCCATCTGGCAACCACTGGTCTGTTCTCTGTGTCTATGATTGTTTCTATTTTGTTTGTTCATTTATTTTGTTCTTTAGATTCTGCATACAAGTGAGATCATATGGTATTTGTCTTTCTCTGGCTTATTTTACTCAGCATAATCCCCTCTAGGTCCATCCATGTTGTCGCAAATGGCAAGATTCCATTCTTTTTTATGGCTGAGTAATATTCCATTGCATGTCTGTGCCACCTCTTCTTTATCTGCTTGTCTGTTGATGGGCACTGAGGTTGCTTATGTGGCTTGGCTATTGTAAATAATGCTGCAGTGAACATAGGGGTGCATATGTGTTTTTAAATTAGTGCTTTAGGTTTCTTCAGGTAAAAAACCAGAAGTGGCCCTGGCTGGTGTGGCTCAGTGGATTGAGCGCCGGCCTGTGAATCAAAGGGTCGCTTGTTCGATTCCCAGTCAGGGCATGTGCCTGGGTTGTGGGCCACATCCCCAGTAGGGGACGTGCAAGAAGCAACCACACATTGATGTTTCTCTCCACCTCTTTCTCCCTCCCTTCCCCTCTGTCTAAAAAAGTAAATAAATAAAACCTTTAAAAAAACAGAAGTGGAGTTGTTGGGTCAGGTGGTCGTTGTATTTTTAATTTTTTTGAGGAAGCTCCATACTGTTTTCCGTAAGGGCTGCACCAATTTACAATCCACCAACAGTGCATAAGAACTCCCTTTTCTCTGCATCCTTGTCAACACCTGTTCTTGGCTGATTTATTGATGACAGCCATTCTGACAGGTGTGAGGTGATCCCACTGTGGTTTTAATTTGCATCTCCCTGATTTGTGGCGTTGGTCATCTTTTCACATGTCTACTGGCCATCTCTGTGTCCTCTTTGGAGAAATGTCTGTTCAAGTCATCTGCCAATTCTTTCATTGCATTTTCTTTTGGGTGTTAAGTTGTGTGAGTTCCTCATTTATTTTGGATATTAACCCCGTATAGGGTGTATCACTGGTGAATGTCGTCTCTCTCGCAGTTGGTTGCTTTTTTGTTTTGTTGATGTTTTCCTTTGCTGTGCAAAACCTTTTTAGTCTGATATAGTCCCATCTGTTTATTTTTTCTTTCTTTTCCTTGCCTGAGGAGACGTATCCAAAATAATATTACTAAGAGTAATGTCAAAGAGTTTACTGCCTACGTTTCTTTTAGGAGTTTTATGGTTTGGGGTCTTACATTTAAGTCTCTAATCCATTTTGAGTTTATTTTTGTACATGGTGTACAAAAGTGATCCAGTTTTATTCTTTTGCATGTATCTGTCCAGTTTTCCCAACACCATTTATTGGAGAGACTGTCTTTACTCCATTATATATTATTGTCTCCTTTGTCATGGATTAATTGGCCATATAAGCATGGGTTTATTTCTGGACTCTGTATTCTGTTCCATTGATCTATGTGTCTGTTTTAATGCCAGTACTATGCTATTTTGATTACTATAGCCTTGTAATATAGTTTTTTAAAAATTTTATTTATTTTTAGAGAGAGGGGAAGGGAGGGAGGAAGAGAGGGAGAGAAACATCAATGTGTGGTTGTCTCTCAAGCGCCCCCTACTGGGGACCTGGCCCACAACCCAGGCACGTGCCCTGATACGAATTGAACTGGCAACCCTTTGGTTCACAAGCCAGTACCCAACACTCTGAGCCATACTAACCAGGGCTATAGTTTTGATATCAGGTAGCATGATATCTCCAACTTTGTTCTTCTTTCTCAAGATTGCTTTGGTATGTGAGGTCTCTTGTGGTTCCATATAAATTTTAGGATTATTCGTTCTAGTTCTGTGAAAAAATGTTATTGGTATTTTGACAGGGATTGCACTGAATCTGTAGACTGCATTGGGTGGTATGGGCATTTTAGCAACGTTAATTCTGTCTGTTCATGAGCATGGTATAGCCTTCCATTTACTTGAATCTTCTTCAGTTTTTTTCCTTCAGTTTCTTATAGTTTTCCGAGTACAGATCTTTTACCTTTGTGGTTAAATTTATTCCTGGTAATTTTATTCTTTCTAATGTAATCGTAAGTGAGATTTCTTAATTTCTCTTTCTGATAGTTTGTTTTTGGTGTATAAAATACAACAGATTTCTGAATATTAATTTCATATGCTGCTACTTTATAGAATTCATTTATTAGCTCTAATAGTTTTTTTTTGGTTGAATCTTTAGAATTCTCTATATACAGTGTTATGTCATCTGCAAATAATGACCGTTTTACTTCTTCCATTCCAATCTGGATGCCTTTTTTTTCTTTTCTTGTCTGATTGCTGTGGCTGGGACTTCCAGTGCTATGGAGAGTAAGACTGGTGAAAGTGGGCATCCTTCTTGTTTCTGACATTAAATAAAAAGCTTTCATCTGTTTACCACTGACTGTAACGTTAGCTGTAGGTTTGTCCAATACAGCCTTTGTTACATTGAGGGCTGTTCCTTCTTCCCCCACTTTGCTGAGAGTTTTTTTTTAATGGGTGTTGGATTTTGTCAAATGCTTTTTCACCTATTGATATGATCATATGACTTTTATCCTTCATTTTGTTTATGTGGCATATCAAGTTAATTGTACATATCTTGAATAGAGTTATAGTTAGAAGGACACATACATTCTTCAAAATTCATCAAACTGTACACTGAGGGGGCATTTTCTTTCTATACAAGTTACGCCTCAATAAAGTTGATTTCAAAAGAAAAGAACTTTTAAAATGGAGATGACCTTTAAATATCAGGAGAAATTGAAATTTCTTTATTTATACTTATTTATCAGGTTTCTCTGAAATGAATCAGGAGGTCTGGAGTCTCCAGCCACTTCCCTGCGTGAGCACAGTGGGCTGGAGGTGGCGCACCCGTCCCACCCGGGACTTTTGAATCACAAATCTGGCCACCTCGCCGGCTGCGGCCATAGCAACAGTGCGTGGCAAACAGTCTCGGCACCTCCCGGGTCCTCTCTGACTCCTCTGTGGGGCGGCCCGGCGGTATTGCTGGGCTCCCCGGTTTGGTTTGGTCTTGCTTTGTGTGTTGCTCGAACTTCAGGGATCAGAGAGGGCCCCCTACCTTCCCCACCCCTGCCCCCCAGCATGCTCTGCTCGTGGCGGCGGTAGAAGTGCAAAGGGGGACAAGGGGGGCAGTGGAAGACAGAGGCCTCCCAAGGCTCAGACTGGAAACAGGCACCCTGTCATTTCTGTCCCCGTCCACTGACCAGGCACGTCATACGGCCACGTTCAGGCATCGGTGGGGGCGGGAGACAGGCGGACACCGGCCTGGACTTGGGGGAGCTGCGGAGGCCCCTGGAGAGGGGCGTGGGTGTGGGGCAGGGCGGGGTGGGTCCCACAGTGCAGTCTGCCCGCCGATCCCTGCCGCTGCTGATTCGACTCTTTGCTTCCGGGAGAGAGACTTGAGTTTTAAAACCAGCTTTATTGAGGTGTAATTCCTATGCCATAACAGGGATTCATTTTAAGTGTACAATTCCATGATTTTAAAGAAATTTACAAAGTTGGGAAACTATCACCGCTGTAAAAAAATAGTGTAGACAGAAGCACGGAAAACGGGGGTCAGAGCCGCCAGTCCGCGTCTTCGGCCTCAAACCTGTTAGAACCGGGCACCACCACCTTTGGACAGGGCCTGTGCACCGTGTGCCCCAGGGAACCCTTGGCAAAGGCAGGAAGAGAGCAGATACAATGACTACCGGACTGAAGACCACAGGACTGAAAATTAAAACCGCTCCCCAGAATCAGCCTGTGTTATTGTATCTGCGCCCATAGCAATGCCTTCCTTTTGTGGGTGGAACTAACATTCCATTGGTGTGTATTCCTCGTAATGATGCCACTGTTCCCCTTCCCTTTCTCATACAGACCCACTGCTTTTGCCTCCTAATCGGACCACTGTTTGGGGTTCTGTCTGAATCAGAGCTTCCCAAACAGCTGTTCTTTGGGATATCAAATAAACATTTGTTGTCTCCCCCTTTGGCCTTTTCTTTTTAGGTGAACACAACGATCTAAGAAACCTTGTGCCCGTTTAGTGGCTCGGAAGCCACTAATCTACTTTCTGTCCCCCTAGGTTGGAGCTTTTGGGACATTTTCAGAATAGTATGTGTTTTCCTGTGTCTGCTTCTTTCACTGAGCAGAACAGTGGGAGGGGCAACCATGCTATAGCACGTGCTGATACTTTGTTTCTTTTGTTGCCAAGCAACATCCCAGGGTAGAGATACACTACTTGTTGTTAGCCCCTGCATCAGCTGAGGAACATTTAGGCCATTTCCACTTCTTGGACTGCTATGAAGGATGCACCATGAACAAGTGTGTACCAGAGACCCGACTGTGTTGAGTCCCCTGTTTCAGGGACCTCATGTGCCCTCGTGTGACACCTGAGTCACATCTGTGAACCCCACCAGCCTGTCAGCCCCTGAGGGTGGGGATCCTGTGGCTGTGCTGCCTCCCTGGAAGTCACCAGTCCCTGCTGGGGAAGGCTCCTTGGCACTGACTCTTAAGACCACTCTTTGCAGGTACAGCTAAGAGGGACACCAGCTATGAACTGCCTTCCCCGGGGACCCAGCTTAACTGCAGCACCAACTCAGAGGACAGCAAGGCTCCTAACAGGTGACTCCGTGGACCCTTCCGGGGGAACTGGACAGGGGGCGGAGCTGGGGCTCGGGCTGGGTCTCCGTATCAAACCTGCAAGTCATTTTGGAGAGTGTGTGCCTGGCTCTCGGCTGGCACCAAGCCTGCAGGCCTTGACAGGCAGGCTCTGCCCCTGGAGTGCCTGGCAGAGACCGTGGGCAGAGGGTCTGGGGGCTCAGGCCCCGCCCGCACAATCTCCAGAGGAAGGGAAGTATTCCTGAGCTCACACTTCCGTTCTCCCATCTCCATCATCACTCCTGCCTCCGGCTTCTCTGCCCACAGCACCAGCCCCTCTCAGATCTCCCCAGCCGACTCCCAGGCCAGTAAAGGGCATGGAGGGGGTGCCACTCATGCCCGGGAGGACGCCTCCATCTCCACAAGTGCGCCTGTCTCTTTCTCCTCCACGGGAAGACCCATCCTGGTTTCAGGTAATGGTCGTGCCCAGGAGGCAGGGCCTTCCTCCCAGGCGGGCAGAAGGAGGGAGCCTTCTCCCGGGGCTGTGGACCAAGGTGGACCCCGGGTTTCTGGCTTCTTGGGCTGGGGCCGGGGCCCTGCCACTTGCTAGCTATTATTTCTTAATTCTTTTGAGTAGGGATTTCATTCACAGCTTCTTGCTCATGGCCCGTAATTGCTACTCAGAAAGTATTGATATTTGGTGAATGATTTTATGACTGCAGCTAATTGCTTAATGCCTTTGAGCCCCAGTTTTCCCCCATGTAAAATGGTAATAGCATGTACCATGCCAGCTAAGTATGTAGCCAGCCGCTCACCACCAGCTCCGTGCAGACGTTGGATTGCTTTAAGTGCGATTCATTCCAGGACTCACAGTTCTAGTGTTGGGCACCAGGTGGCGGTAGTGCTCAGGCCGGCCGTTCTCGCAGCATCAGCAACTTGGTAGAAAAACAAATTCTGGGTCCCACCCCCGCCCTACACAGAATCCGAGTCTGCATTTTAACACGGTCCCCAGGAGATTCCTCTGCACATTCAGGTTTTGAGAAGCACTTCTCTGGCACAAACTCCGTTTTAGCATCTAAACACGCACTGAAGACAGGAACTAGTTTCATGGTCTTCCCAAGCGACAAAAGAGAAAAGGAGGCAAGTTAAGTACTAAGATGTAAAGAAATGCACCCGGGTAGCAGTTCAGTGCGTGGAGTCCCCCTGCGAGTCTCCCTGGCCTGGCCTGAGCCGAGATTTGTCATTTACCCTAGGGTGACCTTGACCGAGGTCCTTAACCTCTGAGAGCCTCAGTTTCCCTCGTTTGTAAAATGGAGGTGGTGATGGTAACAGTGCCCATGGCCCAGTGCTGAGTGCGTTCTTGTGAGGTGCAGACCCCATGCCCGCCTTCACGGAGCTCCCCACCTTGCGGGGACACAGGTTCCATGTGCCTCCTCCACAGTCCCCAGTCCTTGTCCTTTTGGAGCTCAACTCCTTCCCCCGGCTGCTCGACTCCTCCTTTCCCCGCCATCCAGGAACAGTTTGCTCTTTTCCCCACGATTAAGCCACCCCGATGGGCTTCCTGGAGCCAGGGCAGGGAGGGCAGGTGGGCGAGGGCTGGGGGAGGTCCAGGGTCTGGTTTTCCGTGCTGGCGCAGGAAAGGGCCCCTGGCTCGCCGCCACAAAGCGGACTTTGGGGGCCGCCGGCCTTGGGGCGGAGAGTGCAGGGCCGCCTCTGTGTTCCAGGCTCCGTGCTCCTCTGGGTGGTCGTGGCCCTGGCGGTCTTCATCGGCTCCGGCTCCTTCCTGGTGTGCCACCGAAGGACCTGCTGGAAGTGGATTCGGCAGAGTGAGTGGCTGGGACCCTGCGGTCCTGGGGGGGTGCGGCTGGGTGTTTGTGCGATCCCAGCTGCTGTCCCTGCCCTGACCTCTGAGGCTCCCTGAGACTCAGTCCCCATCTGGATGTCATTTCAGAACTCCACCTGTGCCACCCAGTACAGACCTTCCGGCCCCAGCAGGAGGCTGTGGGTAAGTGGTCACAGGTGTCTGGGGCCTCGTCCCTCCCCAGGAACCCCGGGCCTCCCTGAGTTCTAGGTTGTTCTTGCTCTCCGATGCTGCCCAGGCTCCAGGCCAGCTCCTCCAGGCAGCCTTCGGGAGCCCCTGCCCTCCCCACCCATCCGGGCAGCAGGTCTGTCCTGGGGGGAGGGGCCCCCCAGACACCTTGTACCGAGTGTCTTCTTCCTCCCTCGGAGCCCCTTTCAAGGCAGGGCAAGGTCCTCTTCAGCACTCTGGGTGCTGGGCCCTGACCCCAGAGGAAGGAGCAAACCTGAATGGTCTGGGCTTCCCTGTCTGGTTCCAAGGCAGGCCCCTCCCTGCTGCAGGGTCTCCTGGCTCAGGAACTCCAGGGGTGGTGGGGGATGATCTTTTTGTAAGGGGGTAGATAACTGGCCCCAGGCCACACATCCTAAGAAGAGCCACTCCAGACTCAGACGCTGGTCCTTGAGAGTGCTGTTCTGTGTGTAGAGGGCTCGGAGCTGAACCTTCCTCCTCCTCCCGCCAAGCTTTGTCCACCCCGTGGCTCCATGGGCGCCCAGTGGTCAGCCCCAGGCCGGGTCCTGGCCCCCTTGCCCCCAATCTCTCCAGGACCCCTGGAGAGCCTTACTGTGGCCCAACTCCTGACTTGGGCACGAAAATACAGTTCTCGGAGGCACGGTTTGAATCTGATGAGTTTCACAAGCAGGTGCTCGTGTCCCCTCCTCAAGGGGGGTTTTTGTGTTTTGATAGTTTCAAGCCTTTTTCCATGAGCTGTCAGGCTCAGCGTCTCATTGAAACCCGCGTTTGCTTTCTTGACATTTTTCTAGTATTAGAATTTCCATTGCCGTCAGTTTATTTTTTTTCTTCGAACCTTTGTGACAGCAGTTTTGTCACATACAGAAAAAAACAGAGAAAAAAGCACCTGCCCTTAAGAAACCAGCTCTGCAAGGAACCCTGAGCCTTGAGACTCGGTGGTGGCTGGTTCTGGCCCTCCGGCTTCCGGTGGGTGCCTGGGGGGGTCTGGGTCTCCCAGGCATGGGCTGGGAGGTGAGGCCAGGGTCAGCACGCAGGGCACAGGCTGGGCGTGGACGGTGCAGGGTGGACACCCGTTCCCTTGGGATGGAGCAGCAGGCGCTGAGGGGTGAAGGAGCGTTCGCTCATTTGTTCGCTCGTGCAGATGTCACGTTGCTGGGTGGGTGCAGAGCTGTCCTCGCTCTCCTGGGCTTTTAGGCCAGTGGCAGGGGCCGAAGGGTAGCAGGATGGGAGTGGCAGCCCAGCCCAGTCGCTGAGGGTTGGGCAGGGGTCCATGATGCGCTCACCAGTCATCTCCCGGACCGACTTGACTTTGTGGCGTGTGTCCTTGGTGGCCGGCGTTTACAAAGCCTCTATATGACCTCTTCCCCGTCCCCCACCCCACCCCAGCATCCTTGGGAGGCGGCCACTGCTGTTGTCCCCATGTTCACAGATGGGGCACCAGAGGCTCAGGAAGCTGTTTCAGGCCCTGTGGGTTGCGAGCAGGGTTTCGTTGTTACCGTGGGTGGTGAGGTTTTTGTAAAAAGGGTCTCACGCCCTCGCACTGTTGACATGCGGCACTGGGTAATTCTTTGCTGGGGGGGGGTGGTCCTGTGCGCGGTAGGGTGTCGGGCCCAGGTCTCTAGACCCACCAGCTGCTAGGAGCACCTCCCAGCTGCAACAACTGAAAATGTGTCTGGACATTGTCACACGTCCCCTGGAGGGAAAATCACTCCTGGTTGAGAAACTGTGATTAAAATTCTTTCAGTCCTTCGTTTTAATGCGCACTAAAGTCATCGCTTTATCAGTTCATTCAGGCAGGTTTAGTTTGGAAAAAAATGTTGTGCGGCTCTTTTGAAACAACTTCAAACTCACAGACACGTCCCAAGGGCAGTGCAGAGAACTCACCGTTCCTGGACCGTTTGAGAGCAAGTCGCTGACTTGGCACCTCAGTGGGTGTTTCCTCCTTGTGAGGCACGTTTTCGCACAGCCGCAGGAACACCATCAACATCAGGGGCGTCCCCTTGACGCATCGCCCCCAGCTGATTCTCAGACCCCAGTCAGGTGCCCTCACGTCCCCCAGTGTCGCCCGTCAGAGCAGAGGAACTCGGTTCCGAATCTCATGCCGCGTTGGGTTGCCCCGTCTCCGTGATGCGGGGTCAGTTCCCGTCTCTGCCTTCACGTTCACGACATTGCCACCTCTGAAGATTCCACCAGGGACCCTGTGGGTGTCCCACCCCTCGGCCTCGTCTGGTGTGGCGCGTCTCCGGTGGGAAGAGCCCGGAGCGACGTGGAGACCTTCCTTGTGGCATCCACCCTCCCAGGTGTAGCCTGCTCCCTTTTATGGCTGTGGTTCACTTTGATTCAGGTGGCGTGTGCCAGGCTTCTCCCCCGTGACCTTGCTTCTCTCCCCTTGGTAGGGACCAAGGCCTTGGAGGGGAGACACTCGGAGGATATGTAAATGGCCTGGTCCGAGTCAGACTTTCCTCCTCTTCAGCTATGCGTTTATGTCTGACTCATGGATTCCTGTTTCATTCCGCTGCCATCTTTTTCGGTTTGATGTTCGAACTGGTCCCAGTGAGGTCAGAGGGGGCCGCTTCAAGCTGGCCCCCGTGTCCTTTTGTCCCCATCCTTTTGCATTTGAAGGACTTCTTTACTGGAAGATCTTCCCAGCTTAGCTTGTCCTTTCCTGCTCCCGCCCTGGAGTCCTCCAGCTCTGCAGGGAGTCTAGGATTTGAATCGAGATGTGCTGGTTGCCAAAACCTGCCTGAACCTCTGTGCCAAACCCTGTCCTGGGGTCCGTTTGGCTTCCCACAGCAGCTGGGACCTCAGGCCAGAGAGGGGACGGACTGAAGGGGAGAGTGACTGGGGTGGACGGGACCAAGGGCGGTACGTGAGCCCGGACCCACGTGCTCAGCTGCAGTAGCCTTCAGGGTAGCCCGGGATGCCACACGCTGTCCCCAGAGGGCCCCTGATGCCTGGCGTGTCCCGGGACTCATGTCCTGGGGCGTGTTTATGGGAAGGTCACTGTTCCAAAAGCAGCGAAACCAGTAAGTGGAGACAGTGGACTGAAGCAACATTTTTAAGGGAAAAGCTCTTTCGCAATCGCCCTGTGCACTCGGCACAACTCGTTCTGAGCCTGTAGCAGAGGACACGGGCGGGCCGTGGGCCGGCAGGAGGCGGCTGGGGGCCGCTGCCCTTGCGTTCTGCATTCTGCCCTTTCACGCTGATGGTCCTCTGTGCTGGTTTGCGAGGGTCAGTGTCAAATGCTGATCTCGTCTTTGTCGTGATGGAGTGGGTCCAGGGACCCACTATGTGCTAGGCAGGTGTCCTGCGCACCTTCCCTTTTTAATGTGAGAACATTGTAAGTAGACTTCATTTTTTAGAACTGATGTACAGAAAATTTGAGAAGGTAATACAGAGTTGCCACATACCCGCCCTCCGCCCAGTCTCCTCTGTAATTAACATCTTATATCAGTGTGATACATTTGTCACAGTGAACAAGCCAGTGTTGATACAGTGCTATTAACTGAAGCCCGCACTCGACTCAGATTTACTTAGTGTTTCCCCAACGCCCTTTTTGAGATCTCCTTTAACCTTGGAAAAACCCCTCCGAAGGCCTCCCCATTTTCCAGTCGAGACGAGGGAGGCTGGGGGAGGTGAGGTCACTGCCGGGGTGAGCTGCCAGGATGGCCTCCTCCTCAAGGGTGTTTGGCATCTGGCTGGCTCTCAGCTCTTTGGTTACTACAAGCACCCTCGCTGAGAACAGCCTTTTCTTTTTTTTTTCTGGTTGTTTCCTGAGGGTGTGTCCTCAAAGCAGAGGGATTACTGGGTCAGAGGGCGTGAGACTTTCACTGCCTGATGCCGATGCCTCCAGAGAACGGTGGGACCAGTTCCCAGGGCCGTAGCTGCTGTAGCTGCTGTGTTCCCGTTTACCCACATCCTCTCCAAGACTGAGTTTTACCATTTTTATTCATTTTTGCCTCGGTACTTTGTCACCCCAGACCACCCCCTATCCCAGTGACTTGGCACCAAATCACAGGTGGCTGCAAAACTCAACATCAGCCACTTAAGAATGGAGATTCAGCTTCACTGACATCATTTGAAAGAATGTGCCTCAGGCCAGAGAGTATTTTCTCCAAGTGGTGGCTTGGTGGGAAGAAGCCCCAGCTGCCCTGCCTGAGGTGACCAGGCTGCTGGGAACAGCAGTTATCAGATTAAGTAAGTGCACCAGGTGTGTTGAATCCAGAATGGAGAATTGGGTCGTACTTCTTTTCATCATTGTCCTGGTCTGTTGACAGGCATTTATTTTTTATTTAAAATATTTTATTTATTTATTTTTAGAGAGAGGAGAAGGGAGGGAGCAAGAGAGAGAAGCATCAATGTGTGGTTGCCTCTTAAGCGCCCCCTACTGGGGACCTGGCCCACAATCCAGGCATGCGCCCCAACTGGGAATTGAACCAGCAACCCTTTGGTTTGCAGGCCGGCACTCAATCCACTGAGCCACGCCAGCCAGGCCTGTTGACAGGCATTTAAAGGGGGCACATAGGAGTGTTTCCCAAACTGACCTTGTGTTCCTTACGGCTCCGCCTGTTCACTTACTGTGTCATTGTGGTTGGCCAGCCTCTGGGGGGTTTTCAGTGAGGATTCAGGGCTGGTGGTTCCCCAGAGCTGCTGAAATGAGGGAGAATGTTCTGGAAGTGACTTAGCTGGTGTACTGGCATCTCTCTAGCAGATTTCTCTGGTCAGGTACACACCTGACAGGAACGCATTCTCAGTCTCCGCAGGCGGCCTCATGGAGTCAGAGAAGGCTGTGCTCCTCTGTGGCACGGTCTGCGCCTGGGAGTTGATTTGCTCTAGGGTAGACCAGATGCCTGGGCCATGGTTAAATGTCAGTTTACACTTGGCCATGACCTGGCACCCTACTCAGGAGGAGAAAAAAATCGGAGCAGAGGGTGGGGGTTTGGGAGGAGAGGATGAAGGTCGTGCCCTAAGAGTCATAGCGTCAGCAGCTCCGAGCCCACCCAAGGGAGCAGCTATTCTGCCCAAAGGCGGCCACATGGGCCTTTTAATTTAAAGCACAGTGTGCAGAAAATCCAACTCAGGAGTGCCCTGAGCCGGAGGGGCTCCAGGGCGGCCTGGCTGCAGGTGCGTCGGACACAGGATTCAGAAAACGTCCCCAGGGCCCGTCCCACTCTCCATCGGCCTGCTCTGAGGTCCTCCTGGTGTTGACGCTGATCTGGGCCCTCAGACCCCGAGTGCTGCAAGGTGGGGCAGCTGTAAGGTGGGGGCAGCTGCCGGAGACCAGTTTCTGAGTCAGCAGAGCCTCCTTGGCTCCAGCCGGAGTGTGTGCCGCTCCTGAACCATTCCTTCTGTGTGTGTCGGGGTGGCGGGATCGGGGTAGGTGGGTTGGGGAGGGGTCCAGCGTGCTGACTGGCTCGGTGGCTGGAGGAGAGGTGGTCCCCCCGTTCTCTGATGGCCACTGGGGAAGTGAGCCCTGGTGACCCCGGCCTGGGTGGCGTGGGCATGGACCCTGAAACCTGCCCACTGTTCTCCAGACCGAGGGCCTGACTGAGCATCAGCAACTGCTGGGGAGCAAAGGGGGTGGCATTGGCCCACATGAGGGGTGGGGCAGGACCCAGCCGCTGCCAGACCCTCCTCGGTGAAGTTACCACTTTTTTTTTTCTTTGCAGATCCCAGGCCCCAGAGGAACCAGGCAGTAAGTACCACCCCACCCCCACCCTAGCCTGGTGCCCCCAAATCTGGCTCCTCAACCAATCTGCTGGTGCTGAGAGCTGCCTGGTCCCCCGAAAGTTCATGCTGGGTCTGCCCCATGCAGGGAGCTCTGAGCAGAGCGGGGCCTCAGCCAGGCCCCGGCCACCCCTCCCACCTCCCACCCCAGCAGCAGCCTCCGGCTCCTGGCTCATCCCGCCGGGGACTTCCAGAAAGGCCTGCTAGACCGTGGATTTGATGTTGGCCACTTTGGGTGCCAGGTGTGGTCGGGTCACGAGGAAGCCTGTGTTTATTTCCCCTTTTCTCCTTCACTCCTCCATGAGTCTTGTCCTCGAAGCTGGGATGACCAATCAGCAGCAAGAATTGTTAAAAACTTAGCTATGGTGTATCGAGCGTTTTCCATGTGGGAGGCACCTACCTCGCTTTGTGCTTTCCCAACATTCTCGCTGGTAGTCCTTACAAAGCGCAGCAGTCGGCACTGCTGTCCTGTTCTAGGAAAGAGGAAACAGAGGCCCAGACAGGAAAGGTGGCTCCACAGCTGGAGAGCAGATCTGCTGGGATCCGAGCCCCCACTGGTGACTCCGAAGCTGGTGCTCTGCCCCGAGCTGCCTCCCAGCAAGCCCAGCTTCATCTGCCTTTTATGGAGTGTGCACCGCACTGGCGCTGGGCTCTGGTGTTTACAACTGTTACCGCTGCTCCCAGACCACCCAGGATGGGACCCATACGCCAGGTCCTCGCTGGGCTTGTCCTGGCACCCTGCTCTGTGCCCAGCCCCCGGGGGCAGCTCGGGCAGTGGGAGCTGGGGCTGTGTCCTCTGGGGCTGAGGGTGGGGGCAGGACCAGGCCCTCCTCGTGGCTGGGTCTCAGGCATGTATGATTCACCCACCCTCTTTCTCACTTACCAAACCTTTCATTACTTTCTTTTAACTCATACATTTATATGCGGACTGTTTGCAATCCACATGTAACATTCATTAAATAGCATAGCTTTTACAGTGTCCCGTGCACACACAGGCACCCCACTGTCTTCACATCCACTCGTTACTGCACTTGTAAACCGCATTGGAGCGTCACGGCGTTTCGCCGCGCCGGTCTTACAGACCGTTTCAGTGCCAGAGGTGCGTTTTTCAGAGACAAAGCCAAGGTCAGTTTCTCAAGGTCCCTGCTGTCTCCTTCATCAGCATTTGATGGATGATCTTCTGTATACATCTGGAACAGAATAAATAAACCAGATTGCAAATTCTTTTTCGTGGTGCTTAAACCATGTACCAAGTTTTTGGTCCAAATTGTGTAGAATAAGTTCAACTGAAGTTGCATTCTGTTAACCAATATAAGTGTATTTCTCTAAGCATAGTTCTGTTGAAATACAGTTTTAAAAAGAAGAAAAATGTCCCATTTATATGTGGAGAAAGGTTTCTACCCTTTGTTTTTAAACGTGATAGAACCACAATACAAGTTCAGTTTTAAGTTGTAGGAGATCACAGTCAAATACGCTTGGGTCGGACAAGTTGCCATCAAATACCGAGAAATTTCATGACAAAGGTGTTCAGCCTGGCTGCTGTGGCTGGCTCAGTGGGTTGAATGCCAGCCTGTGTGTGAACCAAAAGGTTGCCAGTTTTATTCTAAGTCAGGGCACATGCCTGGGTTGCGGGCCAGGTCCCCAGTAGGGGGCATGTGAGAGGCAACTGATCAATGTTTCTCTCCTTCTCTTTCTCCCTCCCTTAACTTCTCTCTAAAAAATAAATAAAATCTTAACAAAATAAGAAAAAAGTATCCAATGATTTGTAAGATAATCGAATATCTTACATGGCTACATGGGCCAACACATTAATAGTAAATTGTTAAAAATTGCTATCTTTTGGATTTCAAATTGTTATAATACTCAGAATTTAGGTATACTTTCTGAGTTGCTCAGTCTCATTCCATTTTGAAGGCAGCAGGTAAATGCTGTGTGCTAGAACGTTCCATGAGACCACTTCCCCTTTGCACTCACCTATCAAAGTCAGGAACTAAACCAACACTTACTTTCCCGAAGGCATAGCTATTTTTAGAACACTTAGTGTAATCTAATGACTTCTCTCCCAGAGGCCAGGGCCGGGCAGGTACGGTGGCCTGGAGCTGACATTTGTAGACTGGCCCTTCCACTCCCGGATTCTGGAGCCGGATGCCAGGGTTCGAGTACTGGGCGGGCACTTCCTGACCCTGAGCAAGTCACGTGACTCCTCTGTGCCTCAGTTCCCTGACCTGTAAAATGAAGAGGGTGCTGATATCAGTGACTTCATGGGGTGGCTATGAGGATTAACCTTTTGGGGGGTATACACATGTGATGTTGGCCATGATCCCCGTTATTCAGTACAAGTTCAAGGCAGCATGGCTTCTCCTGGAACCTCAGGCACAGGTGGGTCAGGCTGTCAAGACCGAGAAGCCCGGGGAGTGTGTGGCAGCCCCAGAGCAGTGAGGGAGACTGGTTGGGGCCTACAGGGATGAAGGAAGGGGCTTCACAGTTCGGAGACAGGATGGAGGGGGCAGGTCGGAGCACCCCGCATCAGCGCCTGCCTCCTCTGTGCCCCCAGGACCTGAAGACTGTCGTCTCGGTGGCAGAGTCCTCCACTGGAGGTCTGGGGCTAACGAGCCAGCCGGTTCTGCAGGAGAGCCAGCCGCTGCTGGGCGCCAGTCCAGGTGGGGGCCCTGCGTCCCCCAGGGACCTTCCCGAGCCCCGGGTGACCACGGAGAACACCAACAACAGGATAGGTGAGTCTGCTCGTTTGGGGTGTCTAGCATGGCCAGGGTGATGGGCCCTGGGTCCCGGGCCCCCAGCCGAGAACAGAGACCCCGGGTCCAGAAGGCCGTGGTAAGTGGGAGATGCTTTTGTGAGCGTGTCACCCTGCACCTGGGTGGACCGTGGAGCAGCAGCGGTGGCGGTGCTGGCTTCACAGGGCCAGGGCGAGAATCACCTGACGCCGTCTTGGCGGGGTGGGGTGGCGGGAAGGGGCACCCCCTGCTAGGTGCCACCGTTACTAAAGAGAAAAGGGAATGCCACCCCCAGTTTCCAACGAAGAGCCCCTGAGGGGGCCCGGAGGGAGACACACAGTGACATCAGAGCTGTCACTTGTCCGATGCATTCCGGGCACTGTGCAGACGTCACATCTCATTGTCACACAACCTCCTGAGGATGGCGTCTTCTTCCCCTTTTCGCAATTGGGGAAACTGTGGATGGAGGGTGCGTGAAGTGACTTTCCCCGGCCCACGGCCCACGCAGGACCCTAAGACCCCTGCTTTGTCCACACCACTGCCAGTCCCTGCGGGCACGGAGGGAGCCAGCGCTTCCCAGACTGCAGCCGCCCTCCAGCGCGGACACACCTCCCGCTTTGGCCTCGCCCAGGCCTCACGCCTCCTCTGTTCCTTCTGTCCACCCTGGTGCCACCAGAACGCCTCTCCCCAGCTGTGTGCCTCTCCAGGTTACACTCTGCGTAAGACCCTCCAGGGTCCCTGCGAGTTCAGGATGCACTCCAGGACTCTTATTCCAGCATTCAAGGCTGGTCACGAGCTGCCTTCTCCCCACCAGACTCACCTGCCCCCTGACCCTGCATGTCCTTCCACCCAGTAGCAGCTTCCTAAGTTCACTGGGCGCTCTCTCACTTCTAAGCTTCTCTATGGGGGCTGCTTCCTCGCTTGGGGCAGCCAGCTCCCCCCACCCGCATCTAAATTCCTGATGTCCCAGGACCCTGTTCATCTACCTCCTCCTCCAGGAAGCCTTCTTTGCTCTTTCCACTCTGCCGTCTAGACCCAGTGTACCTCTGCTGTGCTCCCCAGGCTCCAGGCCTCCCCACCAGTGTCCTTGGCACAGAGCAGTGCAACTGTGTGTGTGACCTCCTGCGTCCTCACTTGTCTGTGAGCCCCCTGGGACAGGGCCTCAGGGGCCCCATCTCCAGCTTCTCGGGAAGGCTGACCGCCACTCGGATAATACCAAAGAGGTCCTTATCCTGCACATCTCTGTGGCAGGCGGCGGTGGGTAGAACTCTGGGGCAGAGTCTTTTATACCAAACAGAAACTTTTGGAATTGCAGCTTGTGGCGAGTTTAATTTAAAAAGAATATATTTGAGGAAATACTACCAAAGGCATTTCCTTCAAACTTCCTAAGAAGCCTAAATTGGACTTTTAAGCCCCTGTGAGTTCAGTGCCGGGAACTTCAGGGGCGGGGCCCCGGGAGTGTCTGGCGGGTAGTGGAGGCAGGTACCGGACTCCGGGACAGCTGGGCATGAGGCCAGGCCGGGGGCAGCCTGCCCAGAGCCAAGCCAGCCTGCAAGCCTTGCTGGTGAGTGGGGTAGTGGGGAGGGACGGCCTCGGAGGGTTTCTTGGGACATCCAAAGGACAGTAGGCCCCTCCTCCTGCTGACCCCACCCCCCACCTGGCTCAGTTCCCAAGGAGGACCCAACTCTGGCCTGAGCTTCATCACTCCCCCCAACTCCTGGCACCAGGCAGGGAAGCCCCTCTCCCCCACCTTACCCCACCTACTATGACAATTTCCCTGGATTCCGAAGCCCTGGGTGAGGCAGGAAGTCCAAGTAGCTTTGGGAAGGCCCTCCCCCTCCACTCTGGGTGGGGGGCACCCTGTGGTGGGGGACAGAGCCAGAGGCTCAGGACCCAGGGAATGTGAGGGGAACAATAGTCTGGCCCCCAACTTTGGCCTCTTTAACCTGGACACCCCAATCCTACTCCTCTGTCTCTCTGGTACCTCCTGGTACTAGCCCTGTCTGGTCTCCTCCATGCCCCCTCTCTCCTCCCAGATCGAGGGGCCTGCAGGTCTTAATGAAGATGCATATGGCTGGGCCTCAGGTCCTGTTCTCTCTCTGGGGGTGTAGGGTGGCTGCCCACAGCTCGTCTGTCTCTTAAGTCTTCTCTTTAGTTCCTGCTGCTATTTTGAACACTTCTCTCTTTCCTGGGGTTGTTAAAACCAGAATAGAAGGGCTGGCATTTTGCAGTGGTGTTGAGGGTGCAGGGGCTGCAAGAATGTTTAAGGGGTTCCTGAATAAGAGGGGTATCACCGGTTACCCAGAGAAATCCAGATCTCCCTGCCCCACCCCAGCTTTTGAATCCTGGGGCTGAGCAGCTGGGAGCGGGGACCCTGCACTGAGCTTGAGGCCATCAGAAGCTGGCCTGCTGGCGCTTGAAGTCAGCTGACCTGGCCAAAGGCCAGGCTCCTCACTTCCCAGCTTCTTAGGCAGCTCATTTAACTCCCCTGAGCCTCCGAAGCCCCCGAAAGCAGGCGGTGGGGAGCACCCGGGCTATCATGCCTCTGATGGGCTGGGCTGGTCATTCTTCCGAGTGACTCGCACAAGCCGTCCTGCTCTGGGCCAGGCAGGGACAGCCATGGGGGCCTGGGTGGGAGACTGGGTGAGCAGTAAACACCGAGTGTGCCGCCCTGCCCAGGGCTGTCCGCATTGCGGCCGCTGGTGTTTTGAATAGGGCTCAGCTGTCTGCAGAGTGTGACCAACCATCAGGGTTTGCTGGTCCCTGGGATGGGGGACTTCCATGGCTAAAACCAGGAGCATCCCGGCCAAACCGGGACAAGTTGGTCACCCCCGGTTTCCACTTTAGGCACCTGGAAAAAAGCAGAAAGGGCAGAGAAGCGGGCGTTTCTTTGGGGGTTTCTGCTAATTACCTGGTGACCTTGGGCAGGTCATTTAACCTCTCTAGGCTTCAGGTTCTCCATCTGTAATTAGGGTAATGACATACTATTTACCTGGCAAAAAGGATGTAAGGATTCTGGAGCTAAAGTGTGGAGGGTGTCCCGAACGGCGTCCGGCACAGACTACCCTGTACGCGAGTTCCCTGGTGCTGCTGTTGTTTTGTTAGTTTTACTTTTATTTTTCAATCACAGTTGACATTGGAAGGTGCCATTGTTCTGGATTTGACTTGCTTCCTCCCCACCACTTGCTTCCTCTCCCAACCCCGTTCTCTCCTTCCCTACCCCGTCCCCATAGGAGTGACAAAAAAAAAAATCACTAGCCCCTCCCACCCACAGCAAGCAGGCCAAGTTTGAACCCCTCAGCCCACAGCTCCCAGCTGTCAGCTTGGCCGGGCTTCCTGTACCTCAGAGAGGTTGTGTCGTCTGCCTGAGGCCACACAGCAGGAGAGGCAGAGCTGAGATGGGGACCCTCCTCTGCCCCCTCCTTCCTCCCTCTGGGGCTCTGGTCTCCTCACTGTGCCCACCCTGTCGCTTTGCAGAGAAGATCTACATCATGAAGGCTGACACGGTGATTGTGGGAACTGTGAGGACCGAGGCGCCCGAGGGCCGGGGCCTGGCGGGGCCGGCGGGGCCTGAGCGGCCCGAGCTCGAGGAGGGTCTGGAAGTGGACCACGCACACTACCCGGAGCAGGAGACGGAGCCACCTCTGGGCAGCTGCGGAGATGTCATGTTCTCAGTGGAGGAGCAAGGGAAGGAGGACCCCTTGCCCACAGCTGCCTCTGGGAAATGAGGCCCGGCCCGGGCTGGGGCTGAGAGCACCCCAGGGTGCTCCCTGGGAGCCAGGGCAACTCGGGTGGACCAGGCTGGTGGCCAAGGCCCATCGGGCCTGAACTGAGTGTCCAGCACCCAGTGGCGACCAGCCTGCCCATGCAGGAGCGGGTCTGCTGGTCTCTACCTGCCCCCACACCCAGCTGCCCCGCACCTCCTACCCCAGGGCCATGGGGTGTGCTGCCCAGACAACCAAGGGGCCGGATCGGAATGGCGATGTTTGCTGGAGCAACAGACAGACGGCCCAGGGCCCTGGGCATTGGACCCATCCCTCAGGGCCGGAGCCCACCTGAGGCAGAGGCCTCGAGGCCCACACCCTCGCCCTGGGCCTCAGGAGTGACACCCACTGGGCCCTGCTACGGTGCCAACAGCCCCAGTTACTGTAAACATGGCCCCCTTGGGCACTGAGCCAGCGCCTGTGGTTTCTGCTCAGTCCAAAGGGAAATGGAGGGATAGGGCTCTGTGGGCTGGCCCATCTCGGCCGCAGCCACCGTTTGTGCCCTGTGCCTGGGGATGCCTGGCCGGGCCTCCAACGCTGCTTGGGCTGAGTGGGACCCTCCTGGGGCCACCTCTCCCCCTCACCCCCTCCTCCGTCTTCTTCTGTAGCCCCACAGTGGGCGGGCCACAGCCTAGAATCGACTTGCTCATCTCAGAATGTCCTCTACCAGTGAGTCCTCACATCAGGAGCCATCTCAGGACCCTCAGCAGCTGCGGTGTGCGTCCCCGTCAGAGACCCTGCCCACCTGGCTGCTGCCCGGAGAAGGGCCCGCCCTGCTTTGCTCAGGGGCTCCCTCTGCCCACAGACGAGGAACTGTGCGCCCCTCTGGGTCCTCGCCTGCCTGGCAGGCACCGCCAGCTCTGTGCGGCATGACGGCGCCCGGCCCGCCCTCTCGCTGCAGTTGCCCCGCACCCGGGGTGGGAGTATGGATGTCGAAAGCCACGGTCTGCCTTATTCTGGACTGTGGCGGTGGAGTGGCGAAGAGTTTTGCTTGGTTCAATCTGCCTTTCAGGACTTTTGCTTTTCACACTGAGGAATAATCCCTCCACTGGCCAGCGGCTCTCCTCTCCTGGGTGCTCCTTGGGGCTTTCAGGCTCACGTAAACAAACAAGCGGCCTCGGGAAGGGCCGTGTGGGCAGACGGCAAGGCTGCAGCAGCCTGGGGTTCAGGTTGCAGGGAGACTCCTGGAATTACCCGCTGGACGCCAGGCCCCACGGTGCTGTTTACTCACCCGCCCGCTCCTCTCTGGAGGAAGTTGGGGCTGGGTCAGGCGTCCCAGGGTAGTTGCTGAAACCGCTTAGATGTTTTGGGGAAAGTTGGAGCGGGCTGGGACGCCGTGAGAGGCGGTGACACCAGAACCTGAAGTTTGTGTGGGACGTCTGATCCTTGCCCAAACGCGCACGTGGGCAGCTCTGCAGCGTGGGGGACGCCGCACGCCCAGTGGGCAGGGACTCTGCAGTCTTGGCGTGAGGCTGTTGACACGTGCTTAATGAAACGACACGCTCCCTCACCTGGGAGCCCTTTACAGAATGGTGTGATCCTAGAAAATTCATAAGGGTCCTGAAAAATGATCTTAAGGCTCAGGAGAGTCTCACTGGGGCTGAGAGTCCTGGAGAAGCTCTCGGGATCCCGCTCCACCCCTCTGCCCAGGACCCTTCCTCCGCGTAACCCCTGCTCCCTGGTCCGGGCCTGCCCTCGGGGATACTCACAATAAAGCTGCTCTACACCAGGTTCCCTTTGGGTATTTGAAGAAAGGGCTGTGCCGAGCAGCCCCACAGAGTGGGAAAAAGGAGTTGCAAAAGCCGCGGGTATGCCCTAGCCTGGGGGAGACGGGGAGAGGACCAAGGGGTGCGTGGGGGTCTAGGCTTTGTGCTTGAGCTGGAGGAGCCCAGCCTGCCTTCGTGGTCATAGCTCGAGGGAGGGGGGTCAATTTGGGGCCTGCTCCCACCCCAGCCAGCCAGCTGGGACTGTGGCTGCCCTGTGGGGCGAAGGAAGGAAACTCGGGACCATGGTCATGTGACCGGACAGGCACCAGGCCTGTACTGGGGCTGCCTCAGGCCAGCCAATAGCGTGTGGGTTCTTGATTTCGTGTAGGACAGATTTCATAGCACGAGTCCAGGTGATTTTGAGAGTACGTTTATTACAGTTGGGGACAGTGAAACAAGGAAGCACCTAAGGTAGAAGAAGCCACAGGAGAAAGAAAGAGGAAAGGGAGCCTTGGGGACAGGATCAGGGGGTCAGCCTGGACGAGCTGCCGCTGCCCGCTGCTCCCCTGGCTGCAGGTCTCGTGGGGCCCCTTCGAGTTCAGGAGAAAGCAGAGATACGAGGCGTGGGTGGGCTCCAGCGAGCGCTTGCCTGGGTCCTTCATCTTGAGGCTTTTTATCTGTCTTTGGAGGCGGGAATCCTAGGGGGAGGTCTTAGGGGCGGCTCCTTCAATAGGCTGACTCATCAAAAATGCACATGTATGGGGGTTAGGGATTATTTTCTGGTTGGTTTTATTTTTAAAGAACATCACCGAAGAGGGACCAGGGCCGAGGCTGGCCTGTCCCTGGACGCTCTGGAATGAGTAACCATTTGCTCCTGTGTCCTTGGTTAGATAGGGTCTTGTGACATTAGCTGGCTATAAATTGCTCAAATTGTTCGGCCTTGTTTAATTATTTTGTCTCAGTTTCCCTTATTCCACTTGTCAGGGTATTTCCCCGACTTCTCTCTATCCTGCCTCAGTCAGACCTTGCCCACCCCACCCCACCCCACCCCGCCCTCAGGACTCCAGCCCCCACCAGTGAAACTGGCGGCCGCACGGGTGGTGGGAGAGCCAGGGCAAACGTCCCTGCCTCGCCACTAACGGTGGGGGAGGGGGTGCTTCTTAGCCTCTGGCTATTCTGATGCTCAGAAGGACAGATGGACCAGGGCCCTGCTGCTCAGGGTGGCGGTGCCCAGGACGTAGGGGACCTCGTCACGCACGTGCACAGCCCTCTTCCTGAGCAGTTGCAGTCAGAGGGTGACAGCAATCAGTGTTCTGCGGAAGCTGTTGCATTTGGAGAAAGCCCGCTGTTTCCCAAGACGGTCTCGTCGGCGGGAAACTGCTCTAGGTTCTTAGTCTCTAAGGTCAGGGCGTGTCCCTCAGATGGAGCAAGACCCTGACTCTCCAGGGAGTCTGGAGATTCCAGAGCATCGGGAGACGTCACCTGACCTGTGGCTTGTGTTTGTTCTACGGCAGCTTCTGTCCTCGGTCCAATCAGTGGCCACTTGCCAAGAGGGGGCCCTTCCTTGGCCTGCAGAATTCAGCCCCTCTGACTTACAAACAGGTGACCTTCAAAAGGGCATTGGGGTGAGAACACTTTTCTCCCAGAAAATAATTGGTGGTTGGTTCCGAGCTGGCCCCGCAAAGCCTGTGTTAGCGTCGGTAAGGTGAACCAGGGCTTTCGGGCCTCCCTTGGGGCCAGGTTGCGGTGGGATCCTCACGGTGGACGGGCCCTCTCTCGCTCTGTGGGGGACCCAGAGAGCCCCCCACTCCCAGTCAGAAGACTGGCCGTCAGTCGGTCAGCTGTCTGCAACTGCGGCCCCTCTGCAGGGGACGTCCTGCCCTTGGTCCCGGTGCATCCCAGACTGCACTGCGTCGCCGTTCAAAATCTTCCCTCCTTCCCTCCCTCCTTCCAGTTACACCTGTGGTGAGTCAGGCCCAGTCCAGCTGCAGAGGGCGTGTGGCGCTGAGACGGACTTTCTCTCGTGCGTCCCCTGAATGAGACCAACGGTGGTACAGAACCGAACCTGTGAGCAAGGTCATTCCAGAGGCGACCGCACTGTGTGCTAGGGGAGCCCCCAGTCAGGACACCATAGCAGTGTCTGGAGGGCAGGGGCAGTCCTAGCCAGGTGGTCTAGGAAGGCTTCTTGGAGGAGGTGTCCTTTGGGTTCCACCTGAGTGACATAACAAGTGGGTGAGGCGAGGTGAGGCCCTGGCGGCTGAGCATTCGGGGGTCGGAACCACCGCCCCGAAGGCACTGAGGTGGGAATGCCCCCGGCCTCGGGATTCGAGGAGCTCACCTGGTGAGGTGCAGCGAGTGGGCGGCCGGCAGGGCCAGATCAAGGAGGGCCTGGCGGGCCGTGGCAAGGCCTCCGACTTTATCCTCAGCACATCAGACTCTGGTTAGTTCTGTCTCCCTCCTTTAGAACAATAAACATCCTGCTATTCTCTCAGCGCTGGGTGTGAAAGGCTGTAGCAGGAGCAGCAAAGGTTGTTTTAACCCAGTTCAGAGGGCAGTGGGGGACAAAGGCAGAGAACCAGCTGGATGTTTCTCAGAAAGGGCAAGGCTGAGGCCACATTCCCGGTTAATCAACATCGCAGCTCTGGGCCCAGGCTGCTGTCACGGCAGGAGGCTGGCAGCCGAGGTTCCTCTTTCTTTGGGTATCTTCCAGAAGAGTAAAAACCAAACCGAAAAATCCTGGGAAGGCCACAGGCCTCTGTTTGTGTTTTGGTGTGGGGCGTGGGTCATCTGAACATCACGGCCCGCACTTTCCTCCCGCGTCCCCGTGGGCCTTCAGAGTTCAGCCTCCAGGTCGAGGGGTTCTCAGCCGCACGGCCTCCAGCAAAGCCCTCGAGGGCTTTCAGCTTTGGTTTCCGGACCTGCAGTGTACGAGCAGTAATTGCTTTGCAAGATGGTTGGAGGTCGTGGGTGAAGTGCTCGACCTGGAGCCAGGCGTGGTCCCTGTTCAGTAAATGACAGTCACCATAAGCAGCATTTAAAGAGCTTTCAGGTCTGCCCAAGGCTTTCCACGTCCTTTAGGTACTTGGGCGTCGTAAGCACAGCTGAAAGGTAGGTGGGCTGAGGGTCGGCACTGCCGTTGATTCATTGAGCCAAGCAGCCAACCCACCGCTGTACGGCCAGGCAGTGCCAGAGCTGGAGCCGAGTCCCCCCACTCTGGTTCTAAATCAGCCCCTGTGCCCACGCAGCCAGGCTGCCTCTGTGGTCGGGGCTGTGTTACTGTCACAGGGGTCAGCTGGTGCCGTGCCCTCTGGACACATTTCTTTTCACCTCCAAGTCATCACCGCTGGGAGACAGGGAGGTTCCGTGGTTGCTTGTTTTATGGGGAGAAAGGGACGGTTCCCAGAGGCTGGGTAACCTGCTTGAGGCCAAGCGGCAGCCCAGATTTCTTCCCGATTCCTCTGATGCAGAGCTCACTCCTTGAAGGTGACCTGAGGCAGCGGTCAGGGGGACTCGGGCTCTGGGAGGCCGGGCGGGACAGAGACCTCCCCCGGAGGACTGGCCAGCCATCGGATCGTCTTTGGCACCCTCAGTGACACCTTTCAGCCCGCTCCCTGCCCGGTGCCGGGATCCACAGAAGACAGGGCAGGAATAAGCCTCTCCATTGAACAGATGGGAAAATAGAGCCCCACGGAGGTGAAGGGGTTTGCCTAAGGTCCCGGCTTGATAAGTTTGGTCCTTTGCTGTGTGTGTTGGGGCTGGGGTGGGGGAATTGCAGTCTAGTCTAAGAGAACAGTAAAGATTATTTGCTGGTTTTCAATCTCCCTTTAAAAGAAAGTAATTTGACTCTGGCCGGAATGTCTCAACGGGTTAGGCATCATCCATCCTGCAAACTGAAAGGTCGCAGGTTCTATTCCTGGTCAGGGCGCACGCCCAGGTGGCAGGTTCAGTCCCTGGTCAGGGCTTGTGCCGGAGGCAACCAATGGATGTTTGTCTCTCACGTCGATGTTTCTCTCCCTCTCCTCCTTCCCTTCCCATTTCTCTGGAATCAGTGAAAAGACGGGTGTTAAAAATAAAAGCAACTACCGTAAGAGTGTTGGGTTCTCATTTATAAGGCAGCTTGGCCAGAGCCGAAGTGGTCCCCGCAGTCGGACAGACAAGAAGAGACAAGAAGCAGGACCCCTGCAGCCCCCTGGCCACGTGGCCCGGGGAGTCCCACAGGGTCCCTGCGTTGAACGGCTGAGCTTGGTGGAATGCTCTGCTGTCGCCGTCTGGAGAGTCGCCAGTGCCTTCTGAACAAGGGGCCCTGCGTTTTCATTTGTCACTGGGTCCCACAGTTATGTAGCTGATCCCACACGAGGGGCAGGGAAATCGTTTGTTAGGAACATAATGGCAAAGCCCTTTCTGTGCCTGGTCACTCAACCTCGCCGCGACCATAATTATAGATGAGCCTGCAGATTTCCAGCCTTCAGCAGCGTTGAATGGCCAGTCACTGACCTCCGCTGTCCTAGTGATCTCTTGCTGTGCCATAAAGCACCTCGAAACAACACCAGTCATTTATTTTGCGCACAGATCTGCAGTTTGGCCTGGGCTTGGTGGGGAAAGCTCTCCTCTGCCCACGCGGCACCAGCTGGCACCAGAGAGTGCACTTCGCAGACGGCTGGCCAGCAGTGCCAGCCATGGGGTTCTCTCCGTGGACCTCCCTGGAGTGGCTTGGGCTTCCTCCCAGCCCGGTGGCCAGGTTCCTAGAGCCAGTGACCCAGGGCAGGACGTGGAACCTGCCAGATTCTTAAAATTGGGGCCCAGAAACAGGCACATTCTTTGGCCGCATTCTGGTGGCCAGGCGGTCACAGAGCCCAGAGTCCTGGGGAGGGGAGGCAGACCCCAGCCCTCGACGGGAGTGCCGAAGGTCTGTGAGCTCTTACTGCGCGTCAGGCGCTGTCCGGAGCACTTCACAGGGCCTCGTGTCATTCTCCCAGTAATTCGACCCTTAGTCTTCCCAAAGTCGCCTCAAGGAAACGAAATAGCCTGCCCAGGCCACCTGGCTGGGATTTGAATCGAGGGTGAGCTGTGGCCCACGAGGGTGAGCTGTGGCCCCGTCAGAATGTGCCGGGCCGGAGCTCAGGCCTACATCTGTCCGGCTCGGGGACATCTGAGACTTTTGAAATGATCAGTTCCGACCCCCTAGTCTCCCAGATGGGGAAACTGAGGCTCCGAGAGGCCTCATTAGCCCCCCCCCCAGGAGAGGGGCAGGGTTCGGCACCTTCCAGAGCAGGATGCCCCACCCACCCCGGGGCTGCACAGACCACGGCCAGGAAGCCGCAGAGAGCCGTGGGCAGATTATGCAAGACGAGGCCGTTGCAGGGACGCTGTTTTTCACCGCGTTACACTTCACTCAGGAAATACCCGCAGCCTGGGCAGGTGTCGAGGGAGGCCACCGGGGTGGGCCAGGGTCCTCCGGGCCACGTGCGTCCCTTGAAAGTTCCCTGAGGACGACTCTGTGCCCCTTTGAGCTGGGCTCTGGTGAGAGAGATGGAAAAGCCTCCCTCTCTGCTGTCCAGGAAGTCACACGTTAGGTAGAGCGACAGTAGGACCTCTCAATTATTGAGGCTTTTTGTGCTATCTCATTTCCTAGGAAGTGGTTGCTTATTATTGTCTCCGTTGCCAGTGAGGAGACCGAGGAGGCATAGAGTAGTTAAGTCACTTGCCCAAAGTCACACAGAGGCTAAGAAGTGCAGCCAGGATTCAGACCTGCGCCATCTGGCTGGAGCCTGAGTTCCCACCCCTTCGGCCACGCCGTTCCATTGCATCTCAGGTTGGAGGCCCCGCTGTGCTGTGGCCCCAGCCCTGAGTCTTGGGCCCTGCAGAACATAGCAGGGACCCACAGGGCTCGGTTCCCGTGCAGGGAATGCGTCCCAGCTTCCATCTGCCTTTCCTTCTCAAGCCCAACTCTGACCAGGCCACCTCCTCACAGAGCTGTCGATAATCCCCCAGGACCTGCCCATCCAGCCCTCCCAGGCCTGTCCTGCTACCTCCCACAGCTCTTGGCTCCCGAACCCAAATCCCTGATGAAACCCAGCCGCATTGTCATTAAATCCGGAGGGCACATCCCCACCTTGCAATCTCTGCTCAGTGCCCCAACCCCCAGACCTCTATTCTCAACTTTCCCTTCCTCCTCCAGGAAGCCTTCCAGGACCATAAGGGACCAGGACCTTTGTGCCCTCTGAGTTCCATCTGCCCTGACAGCGGTCGGAGGCTTCGTTCCAGAGGCCTCACAAAACACACCTCTGTGTGAAAGAAGACTTTGCTCATGTGTTCAGCCATTCAAGCAACAGCTCTGCACAGAACAGCCACTACGAGTCAGGAATGGTGCTGGGGAACAGGGTGGGGGCATTTGGGACGGCGCACACGCCACTGCTCTCGGGGAGTCCAAGCCCAACTGGGGAGGCGGGCTGACTTGGGTAAGCATGGCACCGTGGCGCCTGCTGCACGGCATCTAACCCAGGTGATGGGCCTTCACTTCCTCCTCTGCAACACGGATTGGACAAGAGCCCCTATCCCCAAATGAGGGTGAAAGGGTTAAGTTCATTCATTCATTCGTTAGATAAATACTTACCGATTTCAAACTGTGTGTGTTGCTGGGTGCTGAGGACACAGCCCTCCTGCAGAGGGACCGTGAGGGGTGCCAGAGTGACCCCAACCGGGGACCCCCAGAGTGGGTCAGGTGTGCAGCCAGGGCCTGGGAATTGGGCACAGATCACGCAGGTCTGGGAAGATGGAGCAATTCGGGGCCTGCAGGGGGAAGTGGAGGTTGCGCCACCCCGGCGCTCGCATCTCTGCATCTCCAGATCTCTCGGGAGGATGATGGCGGCAGTTTCGAGTCGGAAACCGTTCTGTGGGAGCTGGGAGGGAGACTGGATGAGCTGGGCCGGGTGGTTGGGGGTGGCTGGCGGGAAGTTGCAACAGCTTCAGGAGAGTTGGGGAACTGCAGGGGAATTGGGGACTGAGGGGGGTTTCCTTTGACTGTGCCTGAGGCTGAGCACTTGGGGAACTTCACAGGGAAACCTTTCCCTCTTCCTAGGGGGATGCCGGGCTCCACGGGGGTGGGGAGGGCAGGCTGTGTGGCTACATTTATTGAGCACCTACCATGTGCCAGGCCCTGTGGACTCCCATACTCTGATCCTTCCCTGCAAAGGGGACGTATTTCTCCCCATCCTATAGATGAGGAAATAAAGGCTCAGGGAGATGAAGTGATTTGTCCAAGGTCAAGGTCACATGCTGGTGACTATCCTGACCTAGGACTTGAACCCAGCTCTAGGTAGGTGGTGGCAAAGTTGATGCCTTCTTGGTGCTTGAAATCCCAGCATTCATTCCTAGAAGGTAAAGGTCCCTGGGATCCTTGTTTGGGCATGTGGTTGGGGCAGGGTCTCAATGGCCTATGGGGCAATGGGGCAGGAGAATTTAGCCCAGCACATAGTAGGTGCTTAGTAAATGCTTGTGGGATCTGCAGGACTGGCAGGACAGGCCTGGGTGGTGGTGGCCCCGGTTCCTGGTTCCCTGAGAATGAGGTTCTAGTAGACAGACGTCACCAGGGAGATGAACTAGAGGTGAGTAAGTCACTGTTACGTACTTGGAGAAGCCCCTGGGCACCTCAGCAGGGTCCTTCTGTCCCTCCTATGAGTTCTCTGCCTCCCATGCCCTGCTGGGGTTGTGCCCACACTGAGTCAGCCCGGCCAGCCCTGCCCAGCTCTGGCCGGAAGACATGTACTCGTAAACATCTGAATGAGCGAAGATTAGGAAACCGTGTGGGGAAAGATTACTAACGTTTTCCTCCTTTTGAGTTGGGGAGGGAGCAACCTGCTGGAGACATGAGGTCAGTGACTGCGGCTCCGTGTGCTCCGTGACGGTGGGAGGCGGCCGGCTCCCATGTGCTGCGTGTCCCAAAGGGACGGCTGGGGCTGGGGATCCTGTCGGGGAAACTGGCTGAGCACCACCCCGCATCCAGCCTGGCGGGGACCTGCCCCCAGCCCCTGGCACTGCTTCCTCATCCCTGGCTGCTCCCTGCTTTCTCCCCTGCTGAGCCGAGGTCAAGATCTGGCTAAGGAGAAAAATTTGGCCGATTCCTGTCGCTGTAGGCCATCTGGGCTGGTGGGATGCATGGGCGGCGGGGGGTGTTGTCAATGAATGAGAGGTGTGCGATGCCCAGGCCTCATAGCCCCCTGCAGCCCCTCCCTCTCTCACTATAGATGGGGAAACTGAGGCTTGGAGAGGTGAGAGCTGGGCCCGCGATTACACGGAGAACCAGTGGCTCTCCGGACTGGAACCTGGTGCTGGTGCTTCAGAAATTCAAACACAACCCTTTATAAATAGAGAGCCAACCACAGTCTTGAAGAAGAAAACCAATAGAAACCGGAAGTACAGGGAAAATAATAAAAATGATGCACGATCTCACCCCCCATTCTAACCGCTCAGACATTTGGGTTTCTTGCTTTTCTTTTAAATAATACTGAAACATTATCTTCACCGATTAACAAAATAAAATCTCTTCACTTATGGGCATAATTAAAATAATTTCCATCCTACAATTACAAATTGTTGGAAATCCGTGACCGGGGCTGTCAGCGAGAATGCTGCCCCCTCCCGCCCCCCCCGCCATCATGCCCCACCCCAACCAAGGGGAACTTCTAGAGGACCCCGGCTTTTAGTTTTTGTTCTTTTACTTTACTTATGAGCCCAGCTTCTTCTTAACGCCTGTGCCCCATTAGGGAGTCGCTTTGCCTACTTCACATTTTAATTTATGCACCTTATTCCATAGAGTTGGGATCACTGATCCAGATGGTGGGACTGAAGGGTTCTGGGAGTGGGACTTGGGAGGGAGCCGACTGAGTGAGGAGAAGGTCTTCCCCAGCACCCCCTGCCAGCTGGGAGCAGCAACCCTGGGTGTGTTACAAAGTGGGTTTCCATCCTTGTTAGCCATCGTCGTTGTGTGCTTGCCACGGGCCAGGTACTTTTCACGTGTCATCACATTTACTCTTCATGACAACCTTGGGGGGCAGGCAGAGTTATTATTGGCATTCCACAGATCAAGAGACTGAGGCTCAGAGAGGTATAGTGACTTGTCTGAGGTCACACAGCTAAAGATCAGCAGAGTTGGGATCCGGACTCAAACAATCTGAGAAAACTAAGTTATTTCTCCATCTAAGATTCCATTTGAGTAAAGGGTTTTATGCCCCTCTCCCCCGACAAAAAAATCTGTGGCTCAGTGGGTTGGGCGTCTTCCTGCAAAGCAAAAGTTCGCCACATTGATCCCCAGTCAGGGCAAATGCCTAGGTCGAGGGTTCGGTCCCGGGTTGGGGAATGTGTGAGAAGCAACCAATTGATGCTTCCCTCTCACATTGATGTTTCTCTCCCTCTCTTCTTCTCTCTCTAAAAATAAATAAATTCTTAAAAAAGATATTTGAGAATCTCTGGTTCAGCTCATTCCAGTGACTTTTCTCCAATGCCAGTCCTCCTGAAGAGAGGGCAAGAGATCCCTGTGGGCTGGAGAGATCCTGGAGGACTTCAAGAAGGAGGTGTGTTGGAATGAAGCCGGGAAAGATGGCTTAGTGTCTGGAGCAGGAGAACATCTCATTTCAAGCTTGTTTATGTCCAAACTGCCTGAGGGTCCAGGTGGTACTCTGGAGGAAGCCTTTGTGGAAGGTGAGGTGAGGACAGGTTCAGGGAAGCTGTTTTCCCTAAGAAAGGGCAGAAAAGACATGACAAGCATGGCTTGGTCTCCTTGTCTGAAGAGCTGGGACTACTGACTCCAAGTAGGTACGAGCTACTGGTGATGGGTGGGGTGGGCCTGGTGACGCCGCCTCCTCCAAAGGCCCAGCCCGGGAGCCTGGAGCCAGCCCTGTGTTCCCCATCTACGCAGTGGAAGCTAAGTGAGTGGTGCCACTTAGCACGCAGCCCTGGCGTCTGGCAAATCCTTCATGACACAGACTTTCCAGATTTTCATGGGGTTGGCTGTAGAGAGCTTTGTTCTGTGTTCCGTGCCCACGCTCTGCTGGCGGTGTGGGCCTGGACGCGCTGCTTAAAATCATCTATTAAAATGGACCCTAGGCCCTGCCTCTCAGCTCGCCTGGAGTTATGGCAAATATGGAATGGGAGCCCAGGTGTGGAAGTGGTGAGCTCGGGAGGGGCACTGCCACCTTTGGCCCCGGCCACACCGAAATGCCCAGGGAAGAATTCAAGGGAGTGGGAGCAGAGAAGCAGCAGCTCTGGAGGAATGAAGGGTGTCCCGCATTGATGGGTGAAGGCTGCGATGATGCCACGGCAGTGCACTCTGTATTAACAGCACAGCTGGAATTTGAGGAACTTAAACATACTCTAAAAAGGGTGCAGAAGAATAAAGAACCGGGTAGAATTAGAATAAGTTTAAAGAAGGTGAGCAAGGGAGGGTCACTTTACCAGATGCTTTGCATTCTGCAAAGCTCCACTAATCAGAACCCTGAAGGACTAGCCTCAGGACAAGAAGACCAGCAGAACAAGTGGGTCGTTTGGTGACAGACCCACCTAATTCTGATCGGTGGTGGAAGGGTGGCCGGTTTGGCCAATGGCGTAGGAAGGACTGGCTCACCGGACAAAAATGCAGTTGGTGGTTTTTTTTCTAGGTCTTCCACACCACACATAGTCCGGTTGTAGTAAAGGCCTAGATGTGAGATGTAAAATCATAAAGCTAATAAAAGAAAATAAAAAATATCTTTATATTTTACAGGTGGGAAAGGAGATTTTGACTGAGGACCAAGTAATAAAAAAAAATTGATGGGTTTGATTACATTAAAATTAAGGATTTTTTTTTCTAAAATACAAAGAATACCAAAAATAAGGACACCAGACAGATGACACCATGGGGCAAGTATTTGCGATATCTAAAAATGACAAGGGATTAATATCTAGAATCTACGAGGAATTCTTGCAAAGCTACAAGAAAACGACAGGATGTGAAGAGGCAGCCTGCAGAAGGGGAAACCCAAATGACTAACAAGCAGCGAAGAGGTGCTCGAGCCCACGAATATTTAGAGAAATGCAAATGAGACACAGTGCGTCCCACTTCACACCCATCTCCTGGCCTTGCTGGCCCAAATCAGAATGGCGGCTGATGATGCGTTTGGGGGTGGGGGCGAAAAGAAATGGGAGCCCTCTGACCCTGCCGGCCGGAGGGAGCGTGGCCGGCATGGCCATCCCGGAGAAACTTCTGGCGCTGTCAGTGAGATACGTGCCCAGATGCTCCAAGATCCAGCAGTCCCAGGCAGAGAAAGGGGGACACCCGCAGACAGCAGCACCAGGTGCTTTGCGAGGACACGTGGCCTGAGCTCACCGTGGGGCAGTGGTGGGGGCCGTGCTGGGGCAGAAAGGAAGCACAGCAAACTCCGAGGGGTGTGATTCACTGAACCCGATCTGTCAGGTCCAAACAACTGTGAGTGACAGAGAAGCAAAAAAAAAAAACAACAAAAAACCAAAACCCAAAAAAAATGTTCCATTCCCACCAGCTAGCTACCAAATTATAAAACACCCAAGGATGACTGACAGGTGAGGGAAGGGGTTGGAGGAGAGGCTAGTTGAGGGGAGTCCAGGCCAGTGGTCCAGCGTGTAATGGGGTGGAGACCTCGGGGGAAGGTGGGGAAACTGAGGCCCAAGGGAAGGCAGGTGTGGGGAGAGCCAGGTGGAAAGCGGCCATTGCTTGTTTTCGAGTCTCTGACTAGGTGGGGGCCAGCCAGATTCTCAGCTCTGCCAGGGCCTGGAGGAGAGGAGGTGAGGCGGGGTGAGGAGGGGTGTTTGGAGAGTGGGGTGGGTGGTGGGTGGCAGTTGGAGGGGGTGGAGTTAGCAGGGGTGAGGGGTAGGGAATGAGGGGAGGGGGTGGAGGGGCTAGGGATGAGGGTTGGAAGTTGGAGGAGGGGCGCTCACCCTTTAAACGCGAGGAATACTGGCAGGGCCGCAGTGAGGCTGCAGGAGGCAGGAGAATTGAAAGAACAAAGGGCTATAAAAGGAAACCCACTGATGTGGGCGCAGGGGCGTCTCACATGCTGTTGGTGGGAGTGGAAGTGCGTACAGCCCCTTGGGAGAGGAACCTGGCAGGACCTAGTGAAAATGAAAATGCGCAACCCCCACCGCCTGGCAGGTCTACTTTCTAGGTTTATGAGCTAGACGGGCTCTCAGTCCTGTGCTCCGGGAGACAGGGGCCAGAACGGGTTGCGGAGTGCGGACTGGAGCAGCCGCGCCGGCCCCTGAGCTCCCACCACAGGGCAGCAGGTGCACAGCTTGTGGGGGGGAGTAGGCAGTACCCCCAGCAGGCAGAAGGAAGAAGCCAGGGCTGAACTCATCAACGTGGAAAGTTCTCAGAAACACAGCGGAGGGGTGGGGGAAACATCAAGGAGCGGAGGAGTGCACCTGGTGTTCTACCGTTTGTATAAACACACAACCACTTATGTAAGACAATACTCGGTGTTCGTTTGTGTGTGAAGACGGAAGCAGATGGACTGGGGACAGACACCGCAGACTCAGTGGCAGTCACCTTTGGGGAGAAAGAGAAAGGACTAGAGCTGGGGCCAGGAGTCAAGAAGACACTTCAGTGTTCGTTTGAAATAAAGGAATTTGAAGCAAAAAAATAATAATTCAACAAATATTTACTGAGAGTCTATTAAAAAAAATCTAACGATGTCGGTGCTGATTTCTAGGTGCCGGGGCCCAGCAGAGAACAAAACAGACAAGGTTCCTTTAAATGATGACAAGTGACATGAAGAGAGGTAAAACAGCGGGTCAGAGGGCGTGACCCCTGAGGAGGTGACTTTGGAGTCGTGCAGGTGTCTGGAGGAAAGGTGACCCAGGCAGACGGACCTGTAAGAGCGAAGGCCTGTCATGCTTTCGTGTTCAGGACCAGCCAAGAGGGCAGAGGGCCAGCGTCACGATGGGAGGTCCCAGAGGAGGGGGGCTGCTCCTTGGACTTCAGCCAATGCCGGGTGCTGGGAATATGGGTGTTTCCTATACTAAGATTTGAATTTTTGCTTTTAAAGATTTCCTTTCTTTATTTTTAGAGAGAGGGGAAAGTGAGAAGAAAGAAAGGGAGAGAAAGATCCATGTGTGAGAGACACATCCATCAGTTGCCTCTCGAATGCACCCCTAACCGAGGACCAGGCATGCAACCCAGGCATGTGCCCCGACTGGGAATCAACCAGTGATGTTCGCTTTGCAGGATGACCCACTGAGCCATGCTGGTCAGGGCTGAATTTTTTTAATAAGAAAAAAAAAACTCCACAAAGCTGATGTAAGGTTAAAAGACAGATGGGTATAAAATTCAGCCACGTGGATTGCAGCAGGAAGAAGGGAGTGTTGCCGGTCAGGCAAGGCTGGGATGGGACAGGGTGGCCATTCCTGCAGGACGGGGACACCCCCTGGGCACCGCTGAAGGCAGCTGTTTAGAACCCAGCCTGGCCCTGTCCAGCCCTGTCTCCTCGAATCTAACGAAAGCCATCAAACCCTGGAACGTGAGGACAGGAGGGTCACTCGGTCCTAGTGCAGAGATGGCAGAGGCCAGGCCATGCGTGGCGGACCCTTCCCCCACCCAGGGCACACCGGGCTGCGTGCTCACTCATCCTGTCTTGCAGAGCCCACAGGCGGCTCAGAATCGCTGTCAGCACAGGGCCCGAGGCAGCCGTCACCAGGTGGGGTTGGCGGTTAGGATGAAATCAGCCTGTATCGCCTGACTTAACTCAGCCCCTTCGTGTTATAGGTGAGGACACTGGCCCAAGGTCACACAGGCTGGAGTGGGGACTCCCCTGAGGCTTAGTGGCCCCATGTGCTAGGCTTAGAAACTGGGGGTCTTCTCCAGAAGGTATGGGCCTGATTATTGGGGGCTGATTCCTTGGAAGAGGCAACTCAGAACAGGGAGATTTTGGGGGACTGGGGAGATAAGGAGGCTTGGAGGTGCTCTTGGCTCCCTTCCCCAAGTCGCCTGGAGTCTTCTTTGAGGGTGGGGAGTGGGGAGCTACACTCCCTGCCCCCCACCTTGGGAAGGAAACCCAGACGGAACCAGTGAACCTTTCTCAGTCCAGCACCCCCAGCCCCAGCTTGCTGTGGTCAGCTCAGCCCAAGACGAGGCCCGGGGGACGGTGGGAGGGCAGGTAGGAGGCACAGGGGGAGGCGGTTAGCTGCAGGGCTGTGTCTAACACCCCGTGTTCCTTCCTGTTCGTGATTTTAGGACATGAATCATCGAGGGGCTGGGGCAGGGCACAGAGACAAGCAGGACAGGGGGTGAGGGAGAAGGCTGCTTGCCTCGCCTGTGCACCAAGAGGGGAAGGGGCGGGGGTCCTGCTGCCCGAGCAGCCCCTGCAGGGCAGGATGCCCCTGGGCCTCCGGGGACCAGGCTGGAAGGAGCTGGCTTTGTGGCTGATTGCGAGACCGCACCCCTGCCGGGTAAACTGCCGATGCCAGCACACCACGCGGGCCACAGCTCTGCCTCCACAGCCGCCCTTAGCCACAGCACCTACTGCAGCTAAATCCTCCGCGCAAGCTTTCCCAGAAGGTGTCTGTCTGTCAGTCAGCTGCGGCTCGAGGCAGAGCCAGATCATCAGACGTGGGAGGAGGCCCAGGAAGCTGCACGTGTCAGAAGCCTTCTAGATGACAATCCTGATGCTGGCCGAAGCTGGACAGCCATCCCTCTGTAGAGTCCACTGGAACGCCTGGCACACAGTAGGTGTTCATAGACGTTGGTGGACAAACTGGCTATTCTTACGCTGGACGCCTGCTACGGCTGAGCCCCCGCCTACACCTGTTTGCAAAGCACAATCATCAGCTGGAGGTGTGTGGGAGATGGTGGGGGGCTCCCTGAGGGCCAGGGGCTACACCAGGAAGTGAGGAAAGGCATAGGGGAGCCCAGGCCAAAGTTACAGATACTGTATGCACAGCCCCCGAGTTGGGGACCAGAGGGCCATGGTCCCGTCTGCTAGGAGCCTGCTTGTTATCCCTGACCGGGGAGCAAATGGGCTTTTCCTGCACTGTGGGCCTGGGCTCAAAGACATGCATGGTCTGAGAGAGGAGGTTGAGTGCGTGGGGCCTGGGTCTTGACCCTGACATCCACTCATACACTCACTCACCTGTTTGTTTGTTCATTCATTCATTCATTCCTTCACACTCACTCATTCACTCGCCCCTGTACTGCCTCCTGCACGCACTAGGGCTGCACCAAGTCCTCATGCACTGCAACTTTGTCGAGCCCTCCCCGTGTATCACCCGTCACCAGGGAAAGAGAGGGGGCTGTGACTGAGTCCCGCTGCCTCGAGGACCGCGTGGTCCAGTAGCGTGCGAGGCGGCTGGGCTGCGGCTTTGCGAGCAGCCAGACTTGGTGTGAATCGCTATGCCTGTTCCTAGCCGTGTAAGCTCACCATAAAGCTTGACCCTGCTCCCCCAACACAACTCCTGCAAGTCTCCTGACTGCTAGTCCCCTAATTGCTAAGAGAGGAGGGGGACATGTGAGTGGCTAACCAGACGGAGGTGGGAGGTGAGCGGAGGTGGGAGGTGAGCGTTGCGCTAATTGTCTGTTGGAATCCCAGCCCCCGCCTGGGTTGGCGGGGTGTGGTTAAGGGCAAGTTTCCCAGCGAAGAGAATGTGGCTTCGATTTGAAGGAGATGATCACCAAGAAAACAGGAGGGAAAGGCATCCCAGGCACAGGAAGCCCGGGGAACGAAGAACTGAGGTGGGAACTTGGGGTTCCGTAGGGCAGTGAGAGTGTGGGGTGGAGGGAGACCTGCCCAGTGGGGCTTCACCGTTGTGCTGAAGAGGCTGAGCTCCGTTCTGAAGGCCGTGGTGAGCCACCCACTGGGGCATGCTTTCTCGACATCTCTCAGCATTTTGGGCTGGGTAACTTGTTTTGGGAGAGGTCCTGTGTGTTGTAGGATATTTAGCAGCATCCCTCGTCTCTACACACGAGATGCCCGTAGCATCTATCCCTACCCCCAGGACAGGCAAAATCTCCCAATGTCCTTGGGGGTATCTCCCAATGTCCTTGGGGGTAGGGGGCAAAATCTTCCCTCAGTTGAGAGCTGTGGGACATCATGACCACCTGATGCCTTTGAGAGCTGTCCCTGGCCATGGCAGGAAGCTCAGATTAGAATGACAGAGCCTGAAGGCCGGAGGACCAGTTGGGAGGCCACTGGAGCACTGCAAGTGAGAAATGGCCAAGGTCAAAGCCAGGACTGGGCTGGGAGGCGGGGGGAGGGGCAGCGTGTCACAGGTACTCCCTGTGCCATCGCTGAGTTTCACCAGATTCCCTAAGGATAGGCACAACACCGTGCGTGCCAAGGTCAAACCCCATCCCTTTTTTTTTTTTTAGATTTTATTTATTTATTTTTAGAGAGAGGGGAAGGGAAGGAGAATGAAAGGGAGAGAAACATCAATGTGTGGTTGCCTGTCATGTGCCCCGCACTGGGGCCACGGCCTGCAACCCAGGCATGTGCCCTGACTGGGAATCGAACTGGTGACCCTTTGCTTCTCAGGCCCACGCTCAATCCACTGGGCTCTACCAGCCAGGGCTCGAACCCCATCTTGGAGAGAGAGTCCTGGGTCACTTATGTAGGTCATGTTAAGAGACTCAGCATCAGATGGTTCACGCAGAATTTGTCATCCTTACCCCACCCCGAGCCTGAACAAGATGTCGGGTTTGGAAAACCCAAGAGAAGGATTTTGGGGAAGGAGTCGGCATCATGCTGAGCACTGTCTTGGGAAAGGGGGCGGGATGCTTCCCTTTCCTGGGGCCAAGCCAGAGGAGCTCCCAGGGACCACTCTGGAACTTGATAATCATGCGAGTTTGGGGACCACGAGACTGATGGGCGGTTCTCGTGCACCGCCGAGCACCCTAGTGCTGGCACACAGCAGGAGCCACATAAAGGTCTGTGACAAGCATTAGAGCCTTTGGCTAGCGGGGCCTGAGGACCGGAGCTGGGCGGGGCAGGGTACACAGGGAGTGAGCCGAGCTGCCGCAGTGGGGACCAGTCGGCGGGACCCACTGGGTCTGAGGTGTGTACGGGACATCTGTGGAGGGCCATCTGCCCCTGCTTCCACCAGGTGACACCCCACTCCTGGCCTCTGGCTCTCTCTTATGAATCAGGGAGTCCTCACAACTCCACCCAGGTGAGACTTGTAAGGGCCGGGAGAAATCGTCCTGTGAGTTTCTGAGGCCGGTGCTGAGACGTTAAGGTTGTGGGCTGTGCTGACCACACCCTCAGCGAGGCCCATCTCTCATGGCTGTGTGGGAACCAGGTGATTTCCAAGCCTCCTGATCAGGAGGTGGGATTTTCCATCTGCCAAGAGTCACTTCCCAGTTTCTCACTCAGTGCCTAGAAGCACCGTCATTGCCGTCCCCATCACAGGAGTTGGTGGCCCAGAGCAGGCATCCCTGCCGCTCTTGGGGCAGCCTGCAATGAGGGAACAAGGAAACAGGGTCACCTCCTGCCACTCTGCCCACACCACCCCTCAGAAATGTCCTGTGTGCTGGGGACAGGGATTCTCAGGGCTGGGGGACTATGCTCTGGTCACACAGGGCTGGCCTTGGCATCAGAAATGGCACTTCAGCCCTGGCTGGTGTGACTTAGTGGATGGAGTGCCGGCCTGCAAACCAAAGGGTCGCCAGTTCAGTTCCCAGTCAGGGCACATGCCTGGCTTGTCCCCATTAGGGGGCATGCGAGAGGCAACCACACATCGATATTTCTCTCCCTCTCTTTCTCCTTTCCTTCCCCTATTTCTAAAAGTAAAGTCTTAAAAAAAAAAAAAGAAAAGAAATGGCACTTGCAATGAAGGGGGTGCAGGTGGCAGCTAGTGTGGGTGCTCGATCATGTTGAAAACTCCAGGGAAGCCATTTCTCCTGGTCCTTACAAGTGGCCTGGGTCAGCGCCCTGGGGGCCCCCACTACTTCCTGGAAGGCTTCTGTCCCAGCCTTTTTTTCTCCTCAGCCACCTGGACAGAGGACACAAGAAGGAAGGTACTGCATGGTCTGGCTCCCTGAAAAGGGCATGAAGAATATGTAAGGACAGATGAAAAAATGAATAATAGCAGTAACATCTAATACCTATACAGAGATTATTAATAAATGACATATATACGTTGTAAGTATACCTACATATATGAGGTACATACTATGTCATGTGTAACTTTTAATCTTCACAGTAACTCTACGAAGTTAGTGCAGAGATTCAGACCCAGGTGGTCTGTCTCTAGAGTCCAAATGAATGAATGATGTAGAGTCGCTGTGGTCCCCCTAAAGCTAGTGTCAGCTGGGTGGGATGTTTTTCGCAACGCCCCCCCACGCGTGGGGAGCCTGCGGTGGAGGGCGGCCTACGTGGTCTGAGGGCAGGTCTAGAGGCACAGCCTCGGGGCAGCCATGAAGCTGGTGGGAGTCCCACCCCAGTGAGGGTCTGCCGCCTGGGCCCTAGGAGGGGGACGTTCGGGGAGTGGGCATCAGAGGGAGGTGGAAGGGTCACCGAGGACTGCGAGTGGCTGACCCTGGAGGTAGTGATGAAGCTCTGGGTTGGCAGAGGTGGGCCAGGCTCGGCCCCTCGAGGGGTTAGAGTCCGGGTCTGGGCGCCTGCTGGGCAGCGGGATTTGGGGACCCGGAGTGTGGGAGGGGAGGAGGAGGAGGGCCTTCTGGCCCCGCCCCGCCCCGCCCCGCCCCCTGCCTTTCTTCTGCCCAGCCGCGCAGTCTTTCGCTTTCAGTTGGAGGCGCCGGAGCGCATCGGAGCGGAGGGAAGGTGAAAGGGAGCAAGGGCCAGAGCGGCCGGATCCCTCCCGCGCTCTGCCGCCGCACGGTCCTCATGGCTCCCGCCGCCCTCTGGGTCCTGTTGGCCGTCGGACTGCAGCTCTGGGACGCGGTCCACGCCGTGCCCGCCCAGGTGGGTGCCTCGCGCGGCCCACGGGGAGCGTCCGCCCTTCATGCCCACCCGGGCTGGCGCCCACCCCGGGGAGCCTCCGGCTGCGCTCCCGGGGAGCCTCCGGCTGCGCTTCCGGAGCGCCGAGACAGGGGTGCGGGGCTCGGGGTGACCGAGGAGCTGAGTATTCTACTGGGTCAGACATGGTCTGCGCGTCGCCGGAGACCCGTTGGAGACCTCAGTTTGGCACTTATGCCCGGGGCAGCGCGGGGGCGGGGGGGGGCCCGGGGGCGCAGCCGGGTCCCTCCGTCAGTACAGGACAGGGCGTTTGGAGATCCCAGCTTCGTTACTCTGCGGCTGCCACGGCCAAGCTTTCCTTCCCGTGGGGGCAGGGGTGCTGCCCCCACTGCGGATGCCGCGCACCCTCTTCGGATGACTGCCCCCCCCCCCACCCCGCCCCGGACTATGGTTTTCCTCTTTCTTAGAAATACGAGGGCTGCCAGGTGTACAGTAAACGCCTAATAAGGGCACAGTCGGACTGTGGGGTGGCTGTCGCCCATGGCCAGACCCGTTCCCCAGAGGCCACCTGGTGTGTCCAGCGGCCATTTCCGAGCCTCCTCTGTGAGCTCCAGGGTCCTGGGGCGGAGACAAGCGTCCTCAGGTTCTCCTGGGCTGACCTGAGCTCTGGGAACAGCGGCATCGAAAGAGGGCTGCTGGGTGGTTAACAAGGCAGATGGTGCCTGGGGCGCTCCAGGAACAGGGAGAGCGCAGAAACCCCAGAGCGTTTGCTCGCTGCACCCGCCACACCAGCAAGGTGGAAGAATTGCGTGTCTGCCCTTTCTGGCTGTGTCCATGGTCTGGTAGGGTACAGGGGCCCCATTTTACAGAGAGGGGAAACTGAGACTCAGAGACCTCCTTGTATTTCATGGAAGGGCATGGGGGCACTCTTCCTTCCAAGGATCACCTCTTCCTTTCCCCCCCATGGCTGGGGAGGGGGTGGGCCTTCATCCCTCCTCACCATCCTCCTCTGATGGGCTGTGGTATGTGCTGAACCATCTGGACAGCTGACTGGGAAGGAAGGTGGGGGCGGTGGCACTGACTCCTGTGTTGATGTTTGGTGACTCACTGGCTAAGGCTAAAGACATCTTTGAAGTCCAATTCTTTTTCTGGCATATATTTATATATTTATTTATTTATTTATTGGATTTATTGGGGTGACTTTGGTTCAAAGAGTCCAATTCTTGAGGGCAGAGGATGGAGGCTGTTGGACCAGAGTCGACTCACACACAGTGGGTACCAGGGTAGATGCTGGGGGCCTGCCCCAGAGGTTGTCCTGGAAACAGCAGTGGTCCTGAGTGGCTTCCAGCCGGGACAGTCCCAGCTCTGAGAGCTGAGCATGGATGCTGACCGTTGTGGCCCCCGGCCTGACCACAGGGCCATCCTGCTCCCGTGACCTGTGAGCCCCTGGGGGCGGAAGGAGACACAGGTCTTCCCTATGGCCTAGGGGACATCGGGTGCTGGAGTTGTTTGAGGGGTTTCCCTTGCGCCTCTCACTTCCCTCCCCTCTTGACCGTCTCCCGAGTCGTCTGGGGTTCCCTCCTCCTGAGATTACCTCCACAGCTTCCTAGCTGATCTCGTGGCCCCTGCGCCCTCTCCCGCTGACCCTCCTTGCTAGCATCGCTGGGGTGACCCTCCTCAAGTTGGAGCATCTCCCTCCCTGCCTGAGAAGCCTCATATGACTCCCAGCGGCTGGGGCAGAAACTCCCCCAGGTGTCCCAGGCCAGAGGGAGTGAGGTACCCACGTTCTTGCTGCCACCTCTCTGCATTTGTACCTTATGCCCCATGAAACACGGGTAGCCCGTGCTGTCCCCTTTCCGTGGTACACCCCATGTCCCATCCTTCAGGGCCTTTTGCAAACGCCACCCCCTGCAGGAGAGCCCTCCTCCACGCTCCTGCTGGATTTGATCATTTTCCCTTTGAACTGTCAGAGCCCGTGCCCCTCTGCAGGACAGGCTCCGTTCTGCTTTCTGGTCCGTCTGTGTCTTAGCCAGCCCAATGGAAAGCTCCTTCGGGGCAGCCACCGTGCGGTCCTCCTCCTCTTTATCGCCACACAACAGCTCCCGTGTTCCCAACATCCAGGAGGAGCCGGGCACTGTGCTAGGAATTCCCTACAGAATCTCACCAGAGCCTTCCTCTCAGCATTTCCTGAAAGGTGGTTGGTGCTGTTCCCATTTAGAGATGCAGGAACAGGCCCAGAGAGGTTATGACATTTCCCAGGATTGCAGAGCCAGGGGGTGAGTAGGATGTGAAGGCAGGTCTGCCTGATTCCAAAGCCCTTTCTTTGCCCTAGCCTTCCCCTGCCCTCCCCCAACGTCCGCATCCCTGTTCCTACCCTCAGCCGGGTCCCTTGCATGCAGCGGGTACTGAGTAATCTTGCCTGTCACTAGACTGAGTTACAGAAAGAGCCCAAGGTGACCTGAGCTGGCTGCAGGGACGGCAGGCTCTCTGTGTAATCAGGGCTTTGGCCTCCTGTAAAAGCTGTATTTGTTGGCTGGAGTGGAGTGGATCGCTCATTCGTCTAGTCATGCATTCGCTGGACAAATGCATGCTGTAAATGTGGTGGGAGAGGTGAGCACTGGGTGCCCTGTGATGGGAACGGAGAGGGCTTTGCCATCTGGGTTTTCGTTGTTGCTGGAGGGGCCCGGGGCATCTCCACCTGCTGGGTCCGAGGAACCTACCCCTGGACGTCTCGAATCGAGGGGCTGCCGCTCGCCTCCTCAATATCCAGCTCAGGTTAGGGGAGAAGTTGGGGGCTCCCAGGCTGGCCCGGGGGTGCTGGCCATTGGAGTGGATATGGGTGACGCAGGGTGGCTGCTGTCCCAGGATGTCCCTTTGCCTCCTCCCTGACAGCCTTGAGGAGAGCCTGTGTGCTAACGAGGAGGCGGCCCGGTGGTCAGGCACTGCTTCAGAGGGGGTTCTGGGTGCTAGGGACCCCGAGGTGACCACGACCCAGCTCCAGCCTTCCGGGAGCCACACTGTCAATGGTCACAGACCTGGGCTCTGCCCTGTCGCCCGGGCCAAGTCACTGAGCCTGTTTTCCCAGCTGTGGACATGGGAAGAACTTCCCACCTGGTCTTCCTCGCAGGACCAAGCGGGTGTGAAAGGCGTGGGAGCAGATAAGGTGTCTGCATTCTGCTGTCTGAGGGCGGCCTTCGCTCTCGTCCTGGGGCCTGGCCCAGTGGCTCCTGGACTGCTGTCCCTCCCAGGGCTGGGGGACAGTTCGTGGCCTTGACCGCCCAATGCTTCCCGGACGAGCAGCCAGGACAGTTGCGGGGGTGAAGGGAAAGGATGGGGTTTGATGCCAGCTGTGGTGTGTGTGTGTGTGTGTGTGTGTGTGTGTGAACACACACATTCGAGCGTTACATGGAACTCCACACATCAGCTTAGTTCTGTTTAATGCCGTGCTGGCTGCTTTTCTGCTCCCCAGACGTGCCCCTCGCACACCTGCCTCGGGGCCTTTGCACGTGCTTTCCCCTCTGCCTCCAGTGTTCCTCCCGCTGCCATCTCCTGGTCCCGTCCCCTCGCTTCCTTCAGCGCCTTCTCTGCCTATAAAAGCTCCCACCAGGTACACGCACTCCCTGACCTGCTTTGTTTTGCTAAATAACACTCATGACCCACTATATTTTCCCCCCACTTAT
>CM052542.1:6224581-6276786 GCA_028533065.1 Trachops cirrhosus
CCAGTCCCCCACGTCCTGCCAGCCACTCCCTGTTCGTATCCATGGTTCCACTCTCTTCCTGGCCTGGCTCCTTGGTCTCTGTCCCCCTCTTTCCCGGTCTCCTTTCCGACTCTGCCACCCAACCGGCCCTCTTCCCACAGTGACCCCACAGGGGTGCTGCTAAAAGCCGAGCCCTTTGGACGGGCAGGGCGGGATGCGTGGACAGCAGGAGGTAGGCACGGCGGCAGGAGCAGCAGGGGACCCCGGCTGCACCGTCCGAGCTGGAGCGAAAGGCGTGTTGGGGCAGCGATGGCACACGAGGCTGTGAGCTGTGTGGGGCCAGTTTATGGAAGCCATGATACCAATTACATTAAAAAAATTTTTTTGAGTGATTAACTAAACACGGTACCTGTGTTACCCCATGAATCCTCATAACAGCCCCAACAGGTATGGACTTATCATGTCCATCCTACAGATGAAAAGGCAGAGGTTTATGAACCTCATTTATTTAAGAAAACACGCCCCCCAAAACAAAAGAACCCCTCATCTGATGCTGCCTGCCAGTGAGGGGGCGTTTGGATTCAAAGCCAGGCATTCTCCCCCCAAGTCCATGCTTTTGGCTACCACGCTCACCTCCTCTCAGGAGTGGAGGCAAAGGGGAAGCACTGATAGTGTGAGCAAGGGAGTGACTGAAACAGAGAGTATATTCGGAAGTTCACTCTGGCCTCAGTGGCACAGACAGACGGTTGCAATAGTTTAGGCAAGAGCTGTGGACTGAGGGAGTAGCCGCAGAATAGGAAGGAAGGATCAAGGCTTCAGCGGGGAGGAGGACTTTGGGCTGGACCGAAGACCTAGGGTGGGGACAGAGGCCCTCGGGAGGCAGAGGAAGTGTCCCTCTCCACCCCGCCCTGCATCCAGGCCCCTCTGGCGTCCTTCCCCGCCGTGCCCCAGCCTGAGCCAAGGGACCTGATTCTGACCCATTCAGCCTTGTGTGTTCCTGGAGCTCTGGTTAGCTGTCGGGTGACCCTGGCCTCAGTCACTCTGGCCACTGCGGGGTGGGCGCCAGACCAGGCAGGGCTAGCCTGGTCGTCTCTGGCATGAGTTGTGATGCGCTCGCCCTGGCAGAGGAGCGGGATCCCTGGCGACCTGACTCTGCCAGCAGAGCACCTTGGGGTGTCTGAACTGCCGTTTGAGCTTTGGTTTTCCTCAGTGGTAAGGTGGGGACAGAAGCGTCCCTCTCTGTCACTGCCCACTGGGGCTGGGAGACAGTGGGAGAGTGCAATGAACTGAGAGCTAGGACTGACATCCAGGGGGTGTTTCATGGGGGCCGGGCATTGCATGCACCCGGCACCTTTCGTCCTCACAACCACCAGGGTGGGGTGCGCTCACTGTCCCCACTTCGTGGGAGAGGCAGCTGAGGCACAGAGGTGAAGCCATTAACTCAGACTCCCCAGCCCTCCAGCGGCAGACGCTGCCCGAGGTGGTCGGGCTCCTGAGCTCTGTTCTTTTTCTCTTTTTCAGATTTTATTTACTTATTTTCAGAGAGAGGAGAAGGGAGGGAGAGAGAGAGAGAAACATTGATGCTCGAGAGAGACATCGATTGGTTGCCTCTCGCACTCCCCCAAACCGGGATTGGCCCGCAACCCAGGCACATGCGCTGACAGGGAATCGAACCGGTGACTTTCGGTGTACAGGCTGGTGCTCAGTCCACTGAGCCACACCGGCCAGGGCCAGGGCTCTGTTCTTAAGCCACCACCCACGCGTAGTGGTGGGCGCTTCTTTGAAAGCTGCCGTTCAGTCTCCCCCAACTGGGGCACCGCCCCCTCTCTTGATTAGCCCGTTTCCCGCCCTGTCCTCAGGCAAGCCCCAGCGCATTTCACCTAATGGAGGTGAAAACTTTTGCTTCTGTTCAACGATTTCACGTCTATTAGGCACCTGCCCTGGGCCGCACACTGGGGTGGGCGTAGAGGAATGAGTAATAAAAACCCTGCGAGTAACGCTCAGCTCTGACTGCCAGCCCGCAGGGCACCGAGCCCTTGACCCAAGTTGACTCAGTGGATTATAACGGCCCTGTGTGGTGGGCCCTGTTTTTGTCCCCATTTTATAGATGGCAGAACGGAGGCTGGTGAATGACAGAGCTGGCACTCAAGCCTCGGCGTCTGGCTGAGAGTTCACACGGGTACATGCAGTGGGGGTTGTGGCCGTTGCCCTGAGGGGGAGACACGAGGAAGTAATTAACCCAAAAAGCTGGGCTGGGTAGAGATAAACCCAGGTTGTTGCTGGAGCCCCCAGGAGGGACCTCTGAGCCCATCTGAGGGTTCGGAGAAGGTTTCCTGGAGGCGATGGTGGAGAGGACTTTTGAAAGAAGCCGAAGAGTCAGCCCTGCAAGGGGTTGGGGCAGAGGGAGGAGGGGGGATGACCGCATGGGGGCCATGAGGGAGCCGGACGCCAGAGGTGGAGGGGGATGCTGGCAGGGCTGGGCTCTGAGGACCGTGACCTTGGGCCCAAGGGCAGTGGGGCCACGGGAAGCTTTTAATCAGGGCCAGACCTGGATGTGGGAAGGTGGCTTCAAGTCCATCTGGAAAGGCTGGGGACCAAGAGTGAGGAGGCTGGGCTGGCAAGAGAAGCTGAGGGTAGAAGGGTTGCCATGGGGAGATCGAGGAGGGACTGCTGACAGGCCTGGGTGGGGGCGTGGAAAGAGTTGGGGTGCTCTCTGCGGTGAGACTGAGGGCTCCTCGGGGGGCAGGCACCGTGTCCTAGCATCTCACGGTCCCCCACTAAGCACAAGGCCTGGCCCCGAGAACCGGATACCAGCCCGGGCTTCCTGTCTGCCCCCGGCTCACTTCTAAAGGGACATCATAGGCTGCGTGGATGTGTCACCCCTGAGCCACCACCTGTGATGTGGTCGGTCCTTCCTGACGCAGACGCTGTTCCTCTCCATGACGGAAGGCAAGCCTCTTCAGCCTGGCCCCGGCGTGGTGGCTGTGTCGGCCTGGCCTGATGTGGCTGCACCCCACAGCCCACGGGGCTCCCGCAAACCCTCTGACATGGAGGCCCAACCGGCCCTGCAGCTTCTCCCCGCACGCAGGGGCCCCAGGGGCCTGCCATGCAAACGAAGCGGTTTCTATATTGCTCGAAGACAGTTTCCACTTGTGCAGGGGTCCCTGGGTCCCTGCACAGATGCCTCTGCCCTTCCCACAGCCTTGGTGTCTGCGCCTGGGACCCCGGAGACCTGCTAGCCTGGGAGAGTCACTGAACCGAGCTCTCACTGTGTGTCCTCAGGGAGCCACTCCCCACCTCTGGGCCCCTCGTCTGTGAAACGATCACAGGGTGTACAGTTGTCCAAGGATGTGGAGGCAGGTGTGGCTCCTGCCTGCCGCTTGCTGGCCGCGTGGCCTCTGACCTGGGGTCAGTGCCGAGTCTCCGGAGCCCTTGGCGCATCTCTAGAATGGGCTAATCCTGAGCTCGCTGAGTTGGTGCAGGAATAAAATGAGAGGATGCATATGAGTGTGCCTGGCACCGCGTCTGCACACAGTAGGTGCTTCTCGGGGATCTGAACAGTTTCCACCAGTCTTTCCGGCCCTGTGAAAAGGCTAAATCTGAGAGACCACCTGAAGCCAAAAGCTTCCCGCTGTGGCCCCCTTCCCACCTAGTCCCCCTGCTGCTCCTAGCTGGCAGTCAGTCGAATCTCTGCTCCGGCGCTCCAGGGAGGCCCGGAGTGTGACGCCTTCTTCCCAAGGCTACTGACGTTGAAGGGGAGGCTCCAGGAAATCGAAAAGCCTTGAAGACCCCAGAGATGCTTCATTCATGGCGGCAGGAAAAGCAGAGGGCACCATAGTATTTTTGGTGCTTCTAGATGACAGAAGTGGCGGCCACTTCTTCCTTCCCCATGCCTGTCCTTCTTTGCCTTCCTCTCTCCCACCGTCTATTTATAAATAGGGGAAGGGACTGAGGGCCCCCACCTTAGCGTGGGTCTGAGCTGAGGAAGTCAGCAGGCTGGTACAGGTTGCCCAATGGCCCAAAGAGAGCTGACGCGGACTCTGGGGTGGGAGACCGGCATGGCAGCCCCGCTCTGCCCCTCACTAGCTGAGGACCCCCCTGAAGTGCCCACCCTGGCCCAGCAGTCTCCTCCCCCAGCCCCAGCTGCTGGCCGTGGTTGCCAGTCCTCCAGGGTGAGAGTAGGGGGAGGCGGGGAAGGCAGGGTGCAAGTGGCCAGCAGGCAGAGTCTTGCAGGGTCACCGGGTTGGTCTGGTTGGGCTTTGCTGCTGAGGCTCATTTTCTTTCCGGGACTCACAGCAACACTGCTGTCTCTTATCCTGGACACTGTGTCCTTTGGCCACCTCATGGACCCCCCAACCCCTGGATTTTGGCTCCTCATCCAGACTCTCTATTTTGGGGTCCTAGTACTCCTCCGGGTGTTCCTCTTGAATAAAGTCCCTTTGAGACAACCTGAGGCCAGTACCCTCGGAAGCCCCCATGTGACCTGCGGGAATGTCCCTCTCACAGTGAGGTCCCCACCCCACTGTCACGGCAGCTGACCTGTCATGGTGTCCTGACTTCAGACTTCCGGAGGAGCTGCCTGGGGCCACTGTAAGGGTCACAGGTCAGCTCCCCTACACTTGTCCCTTTTCTCGGGCCACACGAGCCATCTAGCACCCTGCTAGAACTGGGCCACGTGCTCAGGGCCTTGTCCTCGCCCAGCCTGTCCGCAGCTAACACGGGGGCAGATGCAGCCCAGTTCTAATGTTCCATCTGACACAAGTGTGCAGCCCCGGGCCTTTGCACATGCTCGCCCGTGTGGGTCCCGGGGAGTCTGGGAGAAGAGGAGGGACCCAAGCTAGGATCCCCTGCCTTTGCTGCTGCTACAACTCCAGCAGGGGACGGGGCAGGACATTATGTCACCATTTTACAGGCAACTGTGTTGAGGTTCAGAGAGTGACACCCCCACGTCCCCAGAACCAGCACAGGCACCGGACCCTCTCGCCGAAGTCCACGTGGCTCCAGGGATGCCAGGTGTTCGTGAGCCTGGGGGCCTCTTGCCTCCCAGGGGCCCCCTGCTCAGGCGGCCCTCACCCTGGGAGAGGGGACGAGGGGCAGAGGCTGGGGCACGAAGCCGCACCCTGCACCCACCTTCAGCCTTGCCTCCTGCCCCAGCCCCTCCTACCAGCTCATTCAGTTTTTCCACCTCTCCTGTGGGTGGGCCAGCCTCCCACCCAGCACTTCTGTGGTCTGGGGGGGGGCTGAGCTTTTCGATACCCATCTTTAAGAAGCCACAGCTGCAGAGGGCTTCGAGCATCAACCATGTCCCTGCTGCCATTTTGCAAATGAGGAAACTGAGGCACAGAGAATCCAGTTACTGCCCATAGTAGGGGGAGTGCCGAAGGATTTTTGGGGTGGGCCTGGGGGTTGAAACCAGCCTCCTGGGGTGGGGGAGACACAGGTGTCAGCTTGATGTTAGGGAGGAAACTGGGCCGGAGGTGAGGCGGCCTCTTTGAGGCTCAGTTTTCTCATCTGTGACTTGGAGACAATAATAGCACTGGTGTTCCAGTGCTGGGACAAGGACTCAGAGACAGTGAGGTGCATGGTGCCTGGCTCGGAGCCAGCTTCCAGGAGAAGGCGCTGCTGCCCCTTGTCTCCCAGCGCCCTTGTCCTAGCCCTCACCCTCGCCCACTCTGGCCCAGCTGCCCTGGCCTCCTGGCTGTGCCCGGAGGCCCCCGAGCACCTTCGCCCCCGGCTCCTGCCCCCACCTTGCTTTTCCTTTCTCCTGGGCTCCTGCTGCCCTCTCACGTTTTTCTACCGTGTGTGTCTGAGGCTCCTCCACTGGGGCTCAGCTTCTCCAGACAGGGGCGTGGGCGTGTTTGGTGCAGTCAGCCCAGCTCCTAGAGCAGCAAGGGGCTCAGTGTGTTTGATGAGTGAATGAATGAACGTTTCCACCTTGGCCCCTGACTTTTTCTGAGACGTCTAAGATTCCTGCCAGCCCGAGCTGCTGCGCTTTGATCCTGCCTCCACTTCTGGCTCCCACAAGTCTTTCTAGCATTTGGCACAGCCACCCAGCTGCTGGGCCAGCCGTCCCCGTTCGGAGACCTCTGAGCCAGGGCTGCCCTGCTCCTGCCTGCCAAGGCGCTGCCAGCCCGAGGACGGGCCCTCGCAGGAGCCCAGTGACACAGGCCGTTCTGGGAAGAGCTGGGTCTCAGGTGCCTGGGAGTCCAGGAGAGAGCTGAGGTCAGAGGCTCTTGGCCTGAGACTGAGGCGGGTTCCCTGCATTGGGTGTGTGTGCGTGGGTGTGAGCATGGGTGAGAGAAGGAGCATGACTGTCCACGTGAGCCAGAGCCCCGGCTCCTGCTTGTCACAGAAGGAGATGGCGGGGGCTGGTGGTGCTGCCGTGACTCAGGGACCAGGGGCAGAGGGCGGATCCCGGGAGCTGGCTCCTGACGCTGTCCCGAGGAGGGGACCAGAGATTTCCTGCAGTGGGAGCAGCGTGCGAGTCATGCCCCAGCTCCACCTCCTCTTTCCTGGATAAACTCAGACTAGTGATCAGACCCCTCTGAGCTATGAAATGGGCACACGCCCACCTACTTCTTGGGGTGGGGCAGAAGTGGGAGTCTGTATAGTGCCTGCAACCTTGCCTGGCACATAGTAGGTGCTTAACGAATATCCCAGTGTTTTTCTCCCTCCCTGAGGGCCATCACTCAGCGCAGGTACCTCCCGTCCTAGGAGGACGAGGCCCACGTAGAGGGGAGGAGATGGGGCTGGCACACCCTGATGTGAGGCCGCTCTGGGGCCTGGGGTGGTGAGGGTGGGCCCTGATGGCCTCATTGCGCCCCAGCCTCCAGCAGCCTGCCACCACCGCTGCAGTGGCCTGGAGCCTTTGGGGGACAAGGAGGTGGCTTTGCTTCTTTCTACCTCCATTTCCTCATCTGTGAAATGGGCTCAATCAGACATGCCTCACAAATTGGATGTTAGATGGCCCTCCCTCCCTTCTTCCTTCTTCCTTCCTTTTCCCCTTCCTTCCTTTCATCTATCATCCATCCATCTACCTACCTACCTACCTACCTATCCATCATCTGTCTTCTCCAGTCCCCCTCCCCGCTGGGCCACAGATGGCCCAGTTACGTGGGTGGTTAATGCTCATCAGTGATTTCCAAGTTTCTCCTGGGACTAGGTATTTTGAAAAGTTTGGGTCTGCTAAACATGCTGAGCGAATCAGTGACTCTCCAGTTTAGTTCCTCTTTCTAAAATGTCAGTCAGCACTCCCCTGAGGGTGGGTGGGGCCCCGACCCGGGCCTCCCCGATGCCAGCCCTGGGAACTGGAAGCTTCCATAGCCCTGCGTTGCCCAGAAGCTGCTCGCCACGTTCTGGGGACGTCCAGGGACCCCCGGCCTGTGTGGCCCTCCAGTGACAGGAGGCCTGGCCCCCCAGGCTGCGGTTTGCCTGTGTTGTGGGGAGCCCTGCAAGTGGAGGGGGTGACCTTTTGTCCTGCTCGGCGAGGGGCTTTCTGTTCCTCATTCTTTAGCCATGACAGGGATGCATTTTTGTTTTTTTCTTTTTCTGTCCAAGAGGATAAATAGGCCTAGCAATTGCTCAAGGGAGGGCTGACCCCCATCACACGGAGCAGAGGAGGAAGTGTGGGGAAGGGCCCTCAGAGCAAGATTCACACAGGAAAAGACTCTGAAGGGAGGCTTCGGAGAGGCCACCGGGCAGAGGTCTGGGGGCTGGAGGGGTCTGGCTGCATGCCTTTGGCCCGGAACCCTCGGCCTGTGGCTGGAGAAAGAGCCCCCTTCCTCCCCTCCCCCTCTTCCCCTTGGCCAAGGCAGGGCCCTTTCCCATCAGGCCCTGTGGGCCTGACAGGAAATCCTCCTGCAGCCGGGCAGGCCCCCCTGGGCTGCGTGCCGGGAGCCACCACATGAATGAGGGGCTCCCCAGTTACTGCAGGGTGCTCTGCGGATGCAGACTCCCTGAGATCTGTGTCACCACCCCGCGGGGCCCCTCCTTGCCTGTGCCCGTGCTCTCCGAGGGGGAGGCAGCAACACTTTGAGGCACAGCCCTGCCCTTGGGGAAGCCACACACAGCAGGGAAGGCCCATTCTGGGGGCCACAGGGGGACAGCCCTCCTCAACAGACACACGGTGCGTGTGACAGGAGCTGAAGAGGTGTGATTTCTCTGGTCGTGGGGCTGCCCTGCCTTTGACCACCGGGTTCCCTCCATGTGCCCCTTCCCCAGGCCACCTTGCTCTCTCTGGTGGTGCCAGACAATCAGGCGTGTTCAGCTGTGGCGTGTCAGAATCACCTGGGGAGGTTTTCTTTTTCTTTTCTTTTTTAACAGGACAGCTTCCTGGGCCCACCCTTGAGCTTCTTTCACCCAGTCTGTTGGGTGGGAGTCCATTAGTAACAGGCACCCTGCCCCCCAGGTGCTTTGGACACTGGCCGTGAGCCCCGCCCCCTTTCAACAGGTGCCTGGCAGCCTGCTCCAGGACCTACGGGGAGGCGAGGCGAAAGGACTGGGAGGGAGGGTGTGTGTGTGTGTGTGTGTGCGCACGTGCGCTCGGCCAAGGGCACGTGAGTTCACAGTCCAGATGGGGTGGAAGTTACCTTTCTAAACTGTGTTATGCAGAATGATTCCCACTTCCCTCGCCAGCCACCTGTGTCTCTCCTATCCCCAAAGTCCAGAGCTGACTTCCTGGGGTCTGGGCCTGCGCTGGGTGGGGAAAGGGCTTCAGGGGCCAGCCCACAGGGTAGGTGTCCCCGTGTTTGGGCTTCAGGGTCCTGGTGCAGGGTGGGACCCCTCCGGGAAATGACACTGTCAGGAAGACTGCTGCTTGGAACAGTGACTCCTGAGCACCTACGACATGCCCAGCTCTGGGAATCGCAGTATCACCCCCAGCCCACAGCCTCCGAGAGTGCCTGTTTAGTGGGGACACAGCCCTGTGTCCCAGCAGCCCTGGGGGAGGAAGGTCAGGATTCGGGGCACCGTTCAGGTTATTCAGGGTGGGTCGTGGGCAGGGCGAGGCTGCCGTCAGAAGGGACAAGTGGAATTTTGTCAGATGCAGCAAGAAGCTTCTAGGTGAAGAAGGCAGCTTGGGCAGGAACGTGGGGGAGAGCAGTGGCAGATGGGGGGGCCGCCAGAAACCCGAGGCCTTGGGGGTTGTTGAGACGCCAGGGTGGGTCTGGGACGGCCTGCCAGGCTGAGCAGAAGAGGCCGCTGGGTGCCCCTGTTTGCTCGTTCTCAGTGCGGGGTGGGGGGGGGCCCCAGCCAGCCGAGGGCGCAGCTGCACAGGCACGACTTCCAGGTGCCGGATGGGGAAGGAGATGGGGTGGTGGTTGGAGCATGCACTCTCCCGAGGCGTCAGCAGACTGGGGGTCATTCTCAGGCAATGTTCATGGCAGCTGGGGGCGCGGATGCCCTGCTGGTACAGGGGGTCTGGGTGGGTGCGGCGGCACCCACTGACTGGAGCACCTGGAGCTCTTAGAGCAACACCTGGCTCCCTGTCAGTGCTCCAGAAATGGTAACTGTTGTCACCACTGTCCTCAACAAACACTCAACAACTGCGCGCCAGCTCTGCCTCGGGCTGCATGTGGGAACTGAGGGTCCAGAGACGATGAGGCTGTCGTTTCTGCCCTGTGTGTTGCAGACGGGCGGTGTGTGCGCACACACGTGGGTGCACATGCACCCACGCAAGGTGGGAGGACAAGTAGGTACCCTATTTCAGCACAGTGAGATGATTGTTTGAAGGAGCTCTAGCCAGCGTTCAGAGAGAGCCCAGAGGAGCCTGAATCAGCCTGGGGGAGTCTGGGAGGGCTTCCCAGAGGAGGTGGCAGTTGGTCAGAAGGAAGAAGGGGCGATTTCCAAGTGCAGGAAGGAGGGAAGGGGAGGCATCCTCAGCGGAGGGCTACATTGTGCTGAGCACTGTGGGTCCTTGTGATGGAGGCCACTGCCTTTGAGGCAGCTCTAAGGGCCCTACGCCTGCCCCGGGCAGTGTCGGGAGCCAGCCTCACCCTCTGGCCAGCGGGCTCCATGTCTCTGCCTGCAGACACAAGTATGCTACACTCGTGTAGGAAGGAAGGGGACAGGGACTCTCCTTTCTACCTCCACCGCACCCCCACCCGAAGGGAGAAGTCCCCATGTCCTTCATCCATCGTTGCGTGGAGCCCCGGTGGGGAGAGAGCCAAGCACTTGTGGGCATAGGACGAGGATCTGGGTGTCAGGCATGGCCAAGCTGACCACTGTCCTTCTCCCTTCCAGGATGTGCTCACCCCCTATGTCCCGGAGCCTGGAAGCTCGTGCCGGCCCAGAGAATACTATGACAAGAGGTCCCAGATGTGCTGCAGCATGTGTCCTCCTGGTGAGGGACAGGCCCTGGATCCCCGACCTCAGACTGGTTCCATTCCTGGGGGCTGGTGCCTTGGAGGGAGTGTGTGAATACGGGTTTGGCGGGGGGGCAGGGTCGTGGCTCTTGATTCTTACTGAATCCCTTCTAGTTCCACGAATTGGCCCTATGCTCCCTCTTGCCTTTGCACACACTGTTCCCTCTTCCCAACTCCCTTTCCCTGGTGAACTACTTATCTGTTAGACCTCAGCTTAGATGTCTGCCTCCTCCAGGAAGCCTACCTGTACTGCCTGGCCAGATCTACTTCCTCTTTTGAGCTCCCAGTGGTCTCTGGTGTCCCCCCGTGGCAGCAGCTCTTTTCATCCTGTGCTGTCCTGGCTCCTCTTTTGTCACCCCCACTGTGTGTTCCTCCAGGACAGGGACCGGGCTTGCTCTCCACTGACTCCTGAGCACCTGGCACCATGCCAGTCACGTGCTGCGTGCTCAGTACACGGCTGACGGAATCAGCAAATGCTTACCTGTTGCATCCACGGTGGACCTGAGGCCTGACCCCTGTGGGAGAGCTGGGTGGCCCAACGCCCATTTATTCATTTGTTTTCACATCATCGCTATAATACTGATAAGGCATCTGCTACATGTCCAGCACTGTTCTAAGTGCTGGGAATACAAGAGAGAGCAGGGCAGACAAAATCCTAGCCTTCGTGGATTTTGTGTTTTAATAGAGGGACAGACAAATAAACAGAGGAACTAGATGTGTGGTCCTGTCAGAGATTAAGTGCTTTGAAGAAAACAAGGCCGGCTAAGGCAGATGGAGGCGGATGGAGGCGGCCATGCTGTTCTTAACAGAGCGGTCAGGGGAGGCCCAGCTGAGGAGCTGATACTCGGGCAGAGACCTGCAGGAGGTGAGGGAGTGAGCCCTGCCAGCGTACGGAACGGCGTGCCAAGCAGGAGCCACAGCGAGTGCAAAGGCCCTGAGGTGGAGCCAGTGTGTGGCTCCGAGTAAGTAAGCAGGGGTGGTGGTGAGGAGTTTAGATTTTATTCTGCAGGATCCAGGAAGTCGTTGGAGGGCTCTGGGCCATCGGCCTGAGACGGGGGCAGGCACATATGTGCCTGTCGCCTCCCACAGCCATTTTAAGAGACTCCAGGGGAAGTGACTTTTCTTTCCTCTATTAACTGGCAGGGTCTTTGTAAGAAGCCACTAGATTGGCACAGCCGTGACTATGGTGGCATAGGACTCAGGGCTCAGAAGAGAACCTCCTTAAAGGTTTGCCTTGGTACTCTTCTGTGGCCTGGTATGCCTTCTCTCCAGGCCTTGCTGGGAAACTATACTCCATCCCTACTTCCTTTTTTCTCTCTAGTTTATACTCGCAGGTGGAGAATTTTAGCCAACTCTAAAGAAGAAAGGAGCTGGCAAACCAGTTCGAACTAAAGTGTGATTGACTATATAACAGGCAGTTCTGGTGGCAGAATTCTAGGCATCTGGAAAGAGCAGAGGGGAAGATGTTTTATGAGCCGTGGAGGTTCAGAGATGGAGGGACAGCTGGGACTTGCTGGATGTGAGATGAGTCGATGGAGGAGTTGGAGCCCCGTCACAGAGCCTTTGCAGCTAGACTGCAGAACTCTGGGCTTCTGGGGAACGGTGGGTGAGCCCAGGGCCTGGGAAGAAGCCCCTCCCCACTGAGACCTCTGGCCCTTGCTTTCTCAGGCCACCATGCACGATTCTTCTGCACTGCTACCTCAGATACGGTGTGTACCCCTTGCGAGGACAGCACCTACACCCAGATCTGGAACTGGGTCCCAGAGTGCTTGAGCTGTGGCTCCCGTTGCAGCTCTGGTGAGTAGGCCCAGAGGGAGGGGTGGTCCCCAGCATCCCGCCCTGGGCTCCAGGCATCCCAGCCCTTTGCCGAAAGCTGGCCGGGATTCCCCCAGACCCGGTGTTTCCGTGCCCCAGGGCATGAGGTTGCATGGGTGCATCCTTTACAGTTTATCAGTGGCATTTTCCTCCTGTCTCACCGAATCCTCTTCAATAGCCCCCCAGGGCTGGGGGGCCAGGAGCAGCGGTGAGAGAGAGAACTGTGCCCATTTTAGAGTTGAGGGAGTTGTGTCTTGCTCATGCCGTGCAGCCAGACCAAGACTGCAGGCCTTGGGACTCTGTGGCCAGTGTTCTTTTTGCCCCGTGCTGAGGGGGCGTGGTGGGGGCAGACCAGCCTGCTGGAGATCAGAGCTCTCTGTGGGTGGTGGGCTGGCAGGGAGGGCAGGGTAGCATGGCGGTGGGTGGGGCCTGTGGAGGCGGGAATGACCCTGGGCTGCCTGCTTGCTCCTCCAGACCAGGTGGAGACGCAGGCCTGCACCCGGGAGCAGGACCGCGTGTGCACCTGCAGGCCGGGCCGGTACTGCATGCTGCCGAGTCAGCAGGGGTGCCGGCTGTGCTCCGAGCTGCGCAAGTGTCCCCCCGGCTTCGGCGTGTCCAGACCAGGTATGGGGCCGGGGCGGAGGGCCTTGGGGCCTCCCTTGGGTCTCTGTTTCACAGGCATCAACTCGTCAGCTGAGCCTGGGAACGTTGTCAGTGGTGGCCGGTCCACCCGTCCCCCGTTTATTCTTTCCCCCAGTGCTCGCAGTAAGCACGTACTGTGTGTTAGGCCCTGGGGACCCAGAGGTGCATCAGATTAAGCCCTAAGCTACTGGGAAATCAAGTGGTGCCACAGGAAGATGAACCCCTGTGACCCTGGAGACCAGGAAGTCACTAGAATCGGTTAAAGGACAGTCCCCCAGCTGTGCGCGAGTGTGCGTGCGCGTGTGTGTGTGTTTTCAGAGGGAGAGTCGTAGACAGAGGTCCGGGGGCCCCTCATACCTCCCCTAGGTCTCCAGTGCATCTGAGCTGGTGACAGGCTCCAATTGCTTTTTTTCTGAAGGAACAAAGACGTCAAATGTGGTATGTGCCGCCTGTGCCCCAGGGACGTTCTCCGACACGACGTCATCCACAGACACTTGCAGACCCCACCGGATGTGAGTGGCTGAGTCCTTCGGTTCTGGAGGAGCAGGGCGGGGCCGTCCCTGGGTGACGGAGGGACGTACCTGCAAGCACAAAGTGGCTGTGCCGTGGTGCCTGCAGCCCCCACTCACGGCTGCAGGCTGAGGCATCGCCCGAGCTCTGTTCAGTGCCAGGGTGGGTCCTCTAATGATGGGTGGGTCCCAGGACACAGAGCGTGGCGAGCAGGAGCCTTGCCCCAGACGTCGGGACTGAGTGGGGAGCGTGGGGAGAGGGGTGGGGGTGAGGACAGGAAGGGGCAGTCTTAAAAGAGGACAGGGCATGTACTCACACCCTCATCCCGGCTGCGGGGACCCTTGCCCCCTGACCTGCCTCCCACGGGTCACCCAGCCACCCTGAGCCGTTCTGTCCTCCGTTGCCCCTGACCAAGTCTCCTCCCCCACCAGCTGTGAGTCGACGGCCATCCCCGGCAATGCCAGCAGGGACGCGGTCTGCACTTCTGAGCCCCTGACCAAGACACTGAAGCCAAACTTAGCCCTCGTGCCCCAGCCAGGGTCCACGAAACCCCAGCTCACGGAGCCAACTCCAGGGCCCCACACGGCTCCAAGCACCTCCGACCCTTTCTCGGTCCTGACCGCCCCAGTGGGAGGGGTCACCACAGGGAATATCTCTCTTCCAATCGGTAAGTCACGAGAGGGCGCTTCACGCTTCCTCCCTCCTATCTCAGAGATGTACTGAGAGCCCCCTGTGGGCTGGATGCACTCTGTCCTCGGATGTACGTGGCGCTGAGACTTACTACTGAGTTACTTGTCGCTGTTACTGAGAGCCCTGGGTTGGGAGAGGTGGGATCAGCATTTTATCTCAAAGACAAGATGGTCTCCTAGTTGTTGGTTCTGATGAACCCACTAGGCCATGACGACAGTGTGGGCTGGGCCACGTCACCTCGTGGGCTTCCCATCGGGGGTCAGGACTACTTCAGGCCAGAAGTCTCCAACTGGTGGCCCTCGTGGTGGCCGTGGTCCACGGACATGCTTTATTTGGCACAGTTTTGGGCTTGTTTGTTTTGTCATTCAATTTGAGACCTTGGGACTGGCTTGCCCTTCCCCTGTGACAACCGGGCACCTGGTATACTTGAATTTGCTTTTTGCAGCTGTTGTTTGAGCTTCTTTTGTCCCCCTAGGACTGATCGTGGGTGTGACATCCTTGGGACTGCTGGTGCTGGTGGTTGTGAACTATGTCATCATGACCCAGAAGAAAAGTAAGATTCCATTCCTTTTTCTCTTTATCCATCTATTCTGGAAGCTTCTCCGGGGTGCCGCCAGGGAGTCAGACAGAGCTGGATGCTGGTAGACTCTGCAGGAGCTTAGGACGTGGGGCAGAGGGCTCTTCCACTAACTCATCTACTGAAAGGCAGGCCCCTCGGGGCTGGCAGGGGGGCAGGAGGCCAGGATTCTTACCTGGGAATCCCGGGGGAGCCAGGCCGTCTGGAGCAGGTGGCATTGGAGCTGGGTAAGATTTGGAGGGGGCGTGTGAGCAGGAAAGGAAGGACATGCTAAGCAGAGGGTGTGGTATGAGCAAAGGGGGGTTTGGAAACCGGTAGGGAGTGGTGGAGGGGAGTGGAATAATGTTGAGCCAGCTAGAGAGTTGGGTGCAGGGTCCTTTGTGCTTTGTCTGGTGGGTAATTGTTTCCCCCACAGCTGGGTCTGCTCCCGCTGGTTCTGCTTGGGCCCCATATTACCTGCCCTGTTAGATTGCTGTGGCCTGAGGAAGTCACTGTCCCTGACTTTTCCTTTCTCTCCTCTTTGCAGAGAAGCCCTTCTGCCTGCAAGGAGAAGCCATGGTGGTGAGTGCCCCTCTGCCTCCCCCATCCTCCTCCCCTGCTCTCCCTCCCGGTGCCCAGTGGCAGGTGCTGTGCAGAGCCCGGGGAGGCTGAGGAGAGGCCACCCAGGGTCTGTCCTTGGGGGTCAGGCTGCCCTCCAGGGGCCAGTAAAGGAGCCTGAGTGTGAAATGCCACATCAAGGAATGGGGGCTCTTGATGGCAGTGGCAAGCGTATGGTCGTGGGCCTGTGGTGTCACCTTCGGCAGACGTGGAGTGGCTCGTGGCTGTTTCCTCACCTTTAAATGGGGACAGTCCTGCTTGGGGGCTGTGCCATTCACTCAGCTGGCAAGAATGCTCTGCATCTCTGTGGTGCTCACAAAGCACTTCCTCAAAGAGCAGTGGTTTTCAAACCGAGCGCCAGGGTACCCCCGGTGTTCCACAGAAGGCCCTGGGGATCATCTCTGGGGTTGAGTCGGAGCCTCGTGCCCTGAGTCCCCCCACTTCAACCGAAGCAGCTCACCTCGGCTCTTTTTTATAAAGTAGGGCCTGTGAGGGACTTCTGCTAGAAACACAACGCTGACATAGTGTTTTATCCACTCTCCATCAGGAAGGCATTTGGCTAAAAGTAACCGAAAACTTAAGGGTTGCTTAAAACAGAAAGGCTCTATCTTTCTCACATACCAAGAGGTCGAGGCGTTGATGGCTGCTGGAACAGTTCAGTCGCATCCTTTGGAGAGTCCTGGAGGACCCCGGGCTCTGCCATCTTTAGTGTGTTGGTTTTTGTTCCTTGGCTTGTGGCATCAGGTCATGAGACGGTGGTCACCACTTCCTGTGATCTCAGGTTTGAGGTGGGAAGAAGAGCGGGGGAATGGCCAGGGCAGCCACGATGCTTTCTTTCAAGAAATAAGACACTCTCCTAAAAGCCCTGGGTAGGCATCTCCTTTTGTCTCATTGGTCTGAATGGTGTCAATGTGACCACCCTAGCTGCAAGGGAGTCGAGGAAAGGGAGCACTTTGCTTTCCCAGCCTCTGTGTGGAGGCACACAAGGGAGAGGGCTTGGGAACGGCTGTGGGGTGAGCCAGTACACGTGGCCACTGCACTCCCGTGTCTGGTGGGCAGGGCAGGGTTTTACCCACTGTTACAGGTGAGGAAACAGGAGCTCCCCACACTGCCTCCTGCCCTGCTGAGACAGGGTTTCCCAGCCGTGGCACCGTTGATATTTGGGGCCTGATCATCCTGTTATTAGGGACTGTCCTGTGCTTTACAGGCTGTTCAGCAATATCACTGTCCTCTCCCCACTAGACACCACTAGCACTGCCTCCAAGGAGCGATGACCAAAAATGTCTCGGATATCGCCAGCTGAGAACCGCTGTGCTGGAGATAGCTCAGCCCTGGGCGGCCCAGTGCCTGAGGTTTACACAGGGCTTTGGACTCGGTAGGGACGAGGGACTGATTTCAAGTCCTGATTTTGCTGACAAGCAAAGAAGGGCAGCAAGGGGAAGTGACTCGCCTGAGGTCACACAGCACCGTGTCTCCGGACCTGCCCTGCAGTGTTTCAGCAAATGTGAACACTGGTTTGGGACCTCAAACTGTTTTTCATTCCCTCGGGTGCAAATGCCACTCCTTCCTTTTTCTGGCTTCCGCTCAGTGAAGCTGCCAGCTGCTGCGGGGTGGCCCAGAGAGTAGGTGCGCCCTGCAGGCTCCCCCCGCTGGCGCCACGTCCTCTCTCTTTCCCCACCGACTGTTTCCCTACACTCAGTGCGGTGAGGATGTCTCAGGTGTGGCCCCGCAGCCTCCGCTTTCCTTTTCCCTTCCCTGAGCTTCGTGTTCACTCAGTGTGAGCAACTCAGCTACTCTTTTTTTTAACCTCCCCCAGGACATGCTGATTGGTTTTACATGCTCATTGACTTTAGAGAGAGGGGAAGGGAGGGAGAGAGAGGGGGCGAGAAACAGTGATCGGTTGCTTCTCATACGTACCTCCGTCTGGGGACTGAACCCGCAGCCTAGGCACGCACCCTGATCGAGAATCAAACGGGGGACTTTTCCGTGTACGGGAGCATGCTCCAACCCACTGGGCCACACCGACCAGGGCCCTGCTGGCTGAGCCCTGTGCCAGGCCCCGCACCTGTGCCTGGACACTGAGTGCATCCTCACACAGCCCCGTGGGGCACACAGTACAATTATCCCCATTTTACAGAGGAGGAAACTGAGACTCAGGGAGGTTCTGTTACCCGTATGAGGTCAGCCCACTCGGTAAATGCCAGAGCTCGGGTTTGAAACGCATCTGAATCTGCAGGTTTGGGCGGGCCAGACATTCTAGGCTGCCCCAAGCACTTTCAGCGCCCCTCAGGGCCCACCCTCAGAGGCTGGTCACCGACCCAGATGCCCTTCAGTCCCCAGGCCCCCACCCTCTCTCCCACCCCTGTGCTTAGCCTGTGTCCGCTCTGTTCCTCAGCTGGCTGGCAGCGGGCCCAGGCTGCTGGGGCGGAGGGTGCAGTCCTCTTGCTGCAAAAGTAACCACAAGTCATGGTGGGACAGTGGCTTCCCTTTTTTTAGGAAAGGTCAGCGTATTCACGTGTGAGCTCACCCTCAGTCACCCCCGCAGACACACTCATGCACAGGCTCATGTTTAACAATGAGAGGGAGCTTTTATGAGGTGCTGAACGCATGCCAGGTGCAGTTCTGAGCATTGTTTCTTCTCGCAGTCATGCTATGACACCCGCAGTAAGATTATTGCTCCAGTTTTATAGTGCAGGAAACTTGGGTTCAGAGAAGTTAAGTAACTTTCCCAAGGTCACACAGCCAAAGCAACTGGCCTGGGACACAAACCTAGGAGTGCCTCTCTTCACCACCCCCAGCACGCACATTAACTGTACCTCTCCCAGACGTGCACACACGTACCCTCAGAGAGGTGTGTGTGTGCACTTCACATACCCTCACCCCTGTGCATGCAGGCGTGTGGGCCTCATGGACACACACTTGCGCATGCGGCCAGGCACAGACCCTCTGTCCGGAGGATCTGGCTGCTGGGTCTGCCACGTCTCTGCGTCTGCACATGGCAGAGAGGGGCTGGGAGGTGAGAAGGGGCGGGCTGGCTGGGATCCTGTTTTTCACATGAACTCCCTCAGCACCCCACCCCCTCCTTGATGTCCCAGCCCAAGGAACAGGACTGAGGATTTATCTGCTCCACTCAGAGCCTGTCTGAACTTTGCAACTTGTGAGGGAGGGAAGGCCGTGACCTTTGGGGGTTCTGTTCCCTGAAGCCCTGGCCGCAGCAGAGGAGTGTGAAAACCCCCTTCTCTGGGGGTTGTGAGGAATGGCATTTGGATGCTCCTCCTCTCCCTCCCTCCCTGCCTGACCAAGTTCAGAGCAGGGCTGGGAGTGGGGTCCGGTGGCCAAGGTCAGACCACCTGGGCAAGTGCAGCATGAGCTGGAAATCTAGAAATGCCCTCCATCCCCTCAAAGCTGGGGAAGTGGTGGTGTGGGGGCGGGAACCAGGGAAGTGGGATACCACTGCAAGTCAGCAGCTCTGGAGCACTGATCCTGGCTGGTCCCGCCCCTCCCACGGACCAGCTGTGTGATGCACAGCAGAGCACACACCCTCTCCGGGCTTCCATGGCTTCACAGGAGCTACTTGGGAAGGCTCCTTCCAGCCTGAGCAAGAGCCCTCAGGATGTGAAGGGCTTCTGAGGGCGCAGGAGCTGAGAGGTCACAGCCCAAGTGGGTGGGCCTGGGGGCCGGGCTGCGGTGATTGGCCGCTCCAGGGAGGGATCAGGTACTCTGCCTCTGCTCAGAGCCCCTGGAATGGTAGCTCCTTCTGGATCAAGGGTTGGGGTCTCAGCCTTCCCTGGGGAGGGGGTCTAACATGCTCGTGCCCCCCACCCCACAGCAACCACTCACCCTCTGACCCTCATCTCCCCTACCCTGCTGAGGTGTGTCTCACCAGCCCTTCTCTCCCCTCAGTTCTTGTTTTATCCTCTCATCCTGGGCAGTGGGTGAGAATGTGGCCCCTTCCATCTTCTTTCCTCCCGGGACCCAGCAATCACCTGGAAGCCCAAGGCAAGGGCTTGTGTGCCTGTCCGGCTAACGTGGACAGGCAACAGCCTTGGAGTGGGATTTCTAGGTGCTCCCCTGCGTGCTGTCTGGAAATGGGCCCCTGTCTTGGTGCCCAACAACACCACACACCCAGGAAAGGCCTCCCGGGCCATAGCCCAGCTCTACCAAGTCCTAACTGTGTGACCGTGGGCAAGTAACTCAACCCCTCTGGGCCTCGGTTTCCACACCTGCAGAGTGAGAGTAGCACTGGGCTGTCGGAAGGGTCACTGTGGATGGTATCTTGGAAGGACATCAGCACAGTGCTGAGCGTTGGATGGAATGCAGATGTTGGCTAAGGTCGTATTATTGTTGTTGTTTTGTTTATGTTCCACGAGAAAAAAACATTAGGGGGAGCACAGAGCAGCCTGGGGGTGGACTCTGGAGAGGGCCTAAGTGAAAGGGCTGCCTGCACTGGGACACTGATGCGACACGGGAGCAGCATGCTTTTCCGGTGAAGGGCAGGTGGTCAGCGCTGTCGGCTGTCGGGCCCGAGGTCTCCGTCACGACCACGCACACCGGCCACTGCTGTGGGAAGAGCGCGGCCACGGAAGCTGCTTGAACCAGTGGGAGGGCGGGGCTGCAGCCCGGTACCACGGTGCTTATGGACGCTAACCTCAGACCCTCACGTAATTGCGCGTGTTACAAAATAGTAGTCTTTAATATTTTTTCAACCATTCAAAAATGTAAAAAGCATTCTTAGCTCGCAGCCTGTACAGAAACAGTGGCCGACCAGTGTGGGCCTGCGGTGGTGGTTTGCATGCCCCTGACTTAACAAGCCCTTGTGTGGGGCTTACTACGTACGTTAAGTAACGGGCATTGTTTGAGCACTTTGCAAATACTCAGCCATTTGATCTTCACAGTAACCTGGGAGGTGGGTTTCTATTCTCCCTTTAGAGATGAAAAATGGAGGCACAGAGAGGCTAAGGAACCTGTCCAAGGTCACACAGCTAAGAGTCACACAACTTGCACTCACATCTGGCTCCAGGGTCCATGCTCTTGGCTGCTAGGCTGAGCCACGTCACCCTGTGCTGGGGGGTGACCTTAGGCGAGTCGCTCTTCTTCTCCGGGCCTCTGTTTCCTAACACAAAATGAGGATGAAAGTCCTGCCCCACCTCGAACACTATTAGGCGAACAGGGCCACCTCCCTGGCACCCTGCCGGAAGAGGGCTCCCACTCCCGTAGGGCGGCTGGGGGCTAATCCCGGAAACCGCAGAGAAGTGCACTGTGTGTGGAAAGAACGTGCCCTGTGGGCAGAAGCGTCATGTAAACTGTGAAGTGCGCGTAGCATGGGGTGCAGATGGTGGTGAGAAGGAGGAAGGGGGAGGAGCTGGCTGGTGGTCTGACCTCTGCCCCTCCGCCCCTCCCCATCCAGCCTCACCTGCCTGCTGAGAAGGCCCAGGGGGCTCCAGGCTCCGAGCAGCAGCACCTGCTGACCACAGCGCCCAGCTCCAGCAGCAGCTCCCTGGAGAGCTCAGCCAGCGCGGCGGCGGACAGGAGGGCAGCCTCCGGCAACCAGCCACAGGCACCGGGCAGGGACCAGGCCAGCGGGTCCGGGGAGGCCCGGGCCAGCTCCGGGGGCTCAGGTAAGAGGCAGGAGCCCATGTGGCTTCGTCCCTCCTCTGTGTGTCTTCTTGGTTTCTGTCTGAGCTGTCTTCTCCTGGGCCTCCCCTGAGGACCAGGCCCGAGCTCCTGGCGCAAGAGCGTTGGTGCGCCCTCTGGCTGCGCCTCCCTACCGCCCTCGGGTGCAGCACTGAGCCGCAAGGTGCTTCCAGTCCGCTGACCCCCCAGTTCCCTCTGCCTTTGCCCACGTGGGTGCTTTCACCAGGAACACCCTTCCTTCCCGACAGCCCCCGCTTGTCCTTCGAGTCAGGTATCCAGGCAGGGAGTTTTCTTGTGTTATATATCTAATATGTAATAGTATTACGTATTAATGCCACAGTATTGTATAACTTATATAATATCATTATTTTATATTATGTAATTTATTAATATCAATTATATGTTATAGACAAGGAAACTGAGGCCCAGAGAGGTAAAACAGCTTGTTCCAGGGCCCACAGCTAGTAAAGGAAGAGCCAGGCCTCACCCTGGGCTGTGGGACAGAAAACTGCGTGGATCAGCGGGGCCTCCAGGGCTCCACTGACTGTGGCTCGTCACCCGGGTCCTTTGGGCCTGAGGCCCCAGGGTTGGTGTGGGGTCTGAAGAAGCCCCTGACCCCCCTTTAGCATCTGCATTTTGCCCTGAATTCGGGCAGGTGTCGCCCTGGTGGGCGTCTCCACCAGTGCCCACACTGGAGGGCATCCCTGCAGGGGTCCCCCAGAAAGTCTGGAGCTGCCTTGGGTGGGTTTGGTAGTGAGAGGTCGTCTGCTGGCCCGTGTCTCCCTGGTTCACCCAAAGAATGATGGTGGACTTGGGTCATTTCTAGATGCCGTCCCGGCTGCTCTGGTGCCATAAGAATCTGAGCCTCAGCTTCCTCATCTAGAGAGGAGCCCTGGCACCTCCTTAGCAGGGCTGCCACAGTCTGTCCTCCCTGTCACCTGGCTCAGGGTGCTTCCTCCCCGGGCTGCCCATGTAAACGAGGCAGCCCACTGTGCTTCTCCATCACAGCCTGCCCTCCACATGTGGTGTCCTGTTGGTGCCCCACCCAGCCTGAGAACTCCGCAAGGGGGCTTGGGTCAGTGCCTGGAATACAGCAGGTGGCCCTAAACCTTTGTTGAATGAACGAATGCGTGAGCTGCAAACATAAAACTTTTTTTAAAAAGATTTTATTTATTTATTTTTAGAGAGGGGAGGGAGGGAGAAGGAGAGAGAGAGAAACATCAATGTGTGGTTGCGTCTCATGTGGTCCCCAGTGGGGACCTGGCCTGCAACCCAGGCATGTGCCCTGACTGGGAATCAAACCTGCGATGCTTTGGTTCGCAGCCCGCGCTCAATCCACTGAGCTATGCCAGCCAGGGCCAAATATAAAACTTTTGTTGAATGAATGAATGCGTGAGCTGCAAATGTAACTCTTGGTCTTTGTCCACCTTTTGGATTCACCTTTCTGATCCTTGGCGATACCTATTGCACGGCCGTCCTGGTGTGGCTTCCTCCTTGCCCCACCCGCTGGGGCCCTCTGACCATGTCTGCCCACCCGTTTCACCCTCTGCCCCTTCTCCGCTCCTTCCCTTCCTGCCTGTCTGGCCTCTGCTGTCCCCTTTTCTCCCTCCCACCCCAACACCTCTTGCCACCGTGGGAACTGATAAACCCTGTTGTGGTCCCCCTGTCCGCCTCCGCATTGTCTCATTTGCAGTGTGCAAAGGCCATGGTGACTTTGGGTGACATTTGGGTGCTGTGGAGACACAGGGTGGAAATTTCCTCTGGCCTGTGAATTCAGCACCACCCCTCCCCGCTGGCCCCCAGCCTGTTCTGGGTTGTCCTGAGAGCAGCTTCCCAGCTCTGACCTGGTCTTGGATCCACTGGAGCTGCGGGAGCTGGGCTGGGGAGAGGGCTAGAAAGCAACCAGCCAGGCCCCCTGCACTCTGTGGGCACCGCAGACGTCGGGGTACTCAGCAGCGCCCCCTGGCGGCGGCAGCTGTCACTTTCCAGGGGCTTTGGTGCGTCCAGACCCTTACAGTCATCATCGCCTGGCTTTCCCATCCTTAGTCCCTCACAAGCTAGTTAGGAAACTCAGATGCCTGCAGGGGGTGGGCGGGGCGGGAGGAGGGGGCTGGGCGGTGAACCTGTGCCCTGAAGCCCTTCCTGCCAGCTGCATTCAGGTATGCGGGTCCTCCGAGGCCAAATCTACACATCGGGCTCTCAGACAAAACCATAAATCCAGATGTTTAAAATGTAAACTCGTGAATTTTAACTGTTGGCGGCCAATCACTTAAACACATGACTGCCCACAAGAACAAGACACACCTGGGAGCTGATTTTTATTTATTCATCACACGTCTGTTGCAGACGGGAGCGACCCAGCAGGGGATCAATCCTGTCCTCTGGAGTTGGGAGCCTGGCGGAGGGACACAAAAAGGAGTGCCCCAAGAAATGGGCTGCAAGTGGGCGGAGCCAGTGCCAGGAGAGCATAGCGGAGGGAGGGAGGGGCAGAAGGAGCGAGTGATGGGATGGGAGGTGAGTGTCTTTTAAAGAGGACAGTCAGGGAGGCTTCTTGGAGGGGGCGGCCTCTGAAGCAAAGGCCCTGCCGCGTGGAGGGCTCAAGGAGCTGCAGGGGGGTGAAGGAACCCACCAGGGCTCAGAGCAGCAGGAGGTGGGACGGGAGGAGGCAGGCGCCAGGTTTCGCAGGGCTTTGTAGGCCGTGGTGAGGACCGCGGTCTGTTGAACAACCAAGAAAGTCACCTGCCAACTTTGAAAGGGCTGCTCTGGCTGCTGGTGGAGAATGGACGGCAGAGGGGTGGGGTAGAGGCCAGAAGACAGGGTGGGGGGCTCGTCACCCTGGTCCAGGTTGCAGTGGATGTGGGTTTGCATGGGCGGTAGGTAGCAGGAGGTGGTGAATTTGAAGTGTCTTTTGAAGGTGGACCAGGCAGGTATTGCCAATGGATTGGAGGGGATGTGGGAGGAAGACGGGTTCGAGGCCTTGGGCCTGAGCAGCTGGGTGGGTGCTGGCTGTGTGAATGGAGATGAGGAGCCGGGTGGGGAGGGGACGGGGTCAGGGTGGGGTGCAGCACAGGTGGTTGGCTCGGTGGGGCCAGTGTCCCACCTGGCATCTCTGAGAGTGTCACCCCATCTCCAGGAGCCTTGCAGGCTCTGGAGACACAGCAGTGAACAGGACTGTCATCGCTGCCTGCAAGGTGACAGACAGGGTCCTCATACCCATTTCACAGCTGAGAAAATGGAAGTCCCGTGGGTTGAGTGACTTGGCTAAGTTCATGGGGGCAGAGCAGGGATTCGAACCCAGGATTGGCAAGCTGCAAAGCTGCTGACATCCTGGCCTCAGAGATGAGGACAGACCGCTACCCCTCCCCATTCTGGAACCCCAGATTTGTGACATCTTAGAGGCATGCCCACGTGGAGGCAAAAGACTTGCCGCAAATGAAGGCAACGTACTCTGCACAGAAGAGCAATTGAGAAAAGTCACTTTCTGAGGCAGCGCACGGCTTAGTGTGGTCTTTGCCAGCCTCCGCCATGGAGTGCTGTGGCCAGGGCCAGAGAGGGCAGAGGGGGGTGGCGCTGCCCACCAGCCTCCTCTTCAGATACTTGCAGAGCAGATCTGGGGTTCAGCTGTGGCTCTCCGAGCAGGCGAACAAGGAGATATGGAGGGCCGTGTCATTGGTTTCGATGGGCGTATGAACCGCCTATCAGGTGATGGCGAAGGAGGTGCATTGTAAAACGCAGTCAAGGGAACAAGTAGGTCGGACCACGCGACAAGGAGACGATATTCCTCTGCTCCCTGGTGTGTCCGTCCAGCAGTGAGTCACGAAGTGTGACATTGTGGAGAAGCAGGACAGCTTGTCCGTTGGCTGTTCTTTGTTGGGAGTATAGTCCTTGAACGTTATGCACATTGCTTTGATGACCGCTGTGTTACTGCCAGAGGACAATAAATGCCGTGAGAGCGTTCTCATTTTAAAAAGGGGGAGCAATTCAAAGCCGCCGATGTTGATTCTTTGGCATACGGAGAGTGGGTCGTTGACAGTGCTCTTGGCTCGTCACAGTTGGTGTGGCCAGTGCTGCCGCCGAGGCCGGGACTGGAAGGTGACTCACCTTGATTGCTGGACCAATGTTCTGTAACGTACACTTCCCGTCCCTGCTTACTTTTTTGATTCTTTGTGGGAAGTATGCTTTTTCTTGGAGCACCTTCACCTGCGCTCTGTAATTGGCTCCTCCCATCCATGGGGTGAGCTGAGCTGGGGATTCTTAGTTAGAGATGAGGAAATAGGCACATGAACTTTAAACAGCTTGCCCAAGGTTAACAGCAGAGCTGGGCTGGGGGCAGGGCCTCTTGGCCCCTGGCCCAGTGCTTCTCCCGCCCCCATGCCTCAACCTGCCCCTTGGGCAGGAGACAGGCCGTGATGACGTCCCCGTTCCCCACCCCCCAACTGACCACCCTCTCATCTTCTGCAGAGTCCTCCTCTGGCAGCCACGGGACCCAGGTCAATGTCACCTGCATCGTGAACGTTTGCAGCAGCTCCGACCACGGCTCTCAGTGCTCCTCCCAGGCCAACTCCACAACAGGGAACCCGGACTCCAGCCCCTCAGGCTCCCCGAAGGACGAGCAGGTCCCCTTCTCCAAGGAGGAATGCCCTTTTCGGTCCCATGCAGGGGCCCCAGAGACTCTGCGGCAGAGCTCAGAGGAGAAGCCCCTGAACTTCGGCGTGCCCGACGCCGGGATGAAGGCTAGTTAACCAGGCTGGCGTGCGCCGAGTCACCGCCCAGGTGGGCTGACCTCTGAGCCTGCTCGGCCCCCACCCCCCAGCACTCCGGCTCTTTCTAGGCCAAATGCCTTCAGTGGCCTCCACAGCCTTGACCTTTCTCTCACCTGCCGTCGGAGGGAGAGTCGTGGAGAACCTCTCCTTCTCACAAGGCTAGCCAGAAACGCTGGCAGCCCGGGCGGGCCTCTGCCTCTCTGAACTGCCCTGTCTGTGGTCTTGTGAACTTGGCTTCCGAAGCCCTTGTTTTATCCCTGGGCTCTGCCGGCTCTGGCTCCCTGGGAGGTCCCAGCATCCTGCCCTCCAGAGGGGCCCGAGGGGGTGGGGGAGTGCTGTGTGTCATCCATGGAGAAGGCGCAGCGATGTAGCCTGATTGCTGAGACTACAGGGTGGCCCCAGAAGGGGAGGGGGCTGTCACCCGTCAGATGATGGGGTGGGGGTCCCCTGGGTTAGCTAACGACCCTGGGGCACCACCTCCCAAACTCCTTTCCTGCCAGCCCCACCCCTCGTGCCTGGCGTGAAAGTCAGTACCCAGAGGGCCCAGGTGGGCAGCCCCGGGGCCTGCCCTGCGCTGGGCAGGTTGGCAAACCTCTGACAGGAAGTCTTCCTATTTTAGTAGGTGGCATTTAAAAAAAAAAAAAAAAGTAAGCACCATGCAGACCAACCAGCCAACAACACAACAAAGCCAAAACCTCAGAGTTTGCCTTCTCTGCCTTTGACCTTCACCCCTGTGCCCACAGCGCCCGCCCCGCCCCCTCCCTCGCTGTCTGGTGTGCGGCTCCTAGGCCACGCCTTGTATCAGGGAACTTCAGACCTGGAGATGACCGTGGCCTCCGGCCATCTCTCTCCTCCTACCTCAGCCTGGACCTTCCCCGCCGTGACTCCCGAGGGGTGCTCCTGTTCCCCCCCAACCTCCTCCCGCTGTCCCTGGAGACCCAGGACCCAGGGGAGCCATGGGGCCACTTTGGTACTGTGTCTGTCACGATCCCCAGTGGACGTGAGATGCTGAGAGCCAGTCTGTCTGTGTGTCTGTGTGTCTGTCGTGTGCTGTGGGTCTGTGTAGCCGATGTTGTCGGGCCGAATGGCCTTCCCGCAGCAGCTGGAGCTAAGTTTTGCCGAAGAATTCTTACCTATTAAAGAGTCAGCCCGCTAAAAACACTGTCCACACCCTGCAGAGAGTGGGCACCTGCGGCCTCACCAGATTCTGGAAAGAAGGGCACTGGGGCTCCTTGAAAAGCCATTTGGGTTTGCGGTACTTGGATCCCTTGTTGAAAAATTCCACTGGACTTGAACTTTGCAGCTGAACTCTTAGAGGGTAGGGGAGACCAGCCATTACCATGGAGACAAGAAAGGCTTCCCACCCTGGGATCAAGATGTGCTTATATTGTCTGGACCCGCCAGGGTCTCTGCCCACGTTGGACTTTGCTCGGCCATGGAGCAGGGCTGCCCCCTGGTGGACAGTGCCGGGAGGCCCTCAGGCCTCTCACCAGACTCCAGTAGGGCCTGGAAGCCATGAATTGAATAAAAGGAGACCCTTTCTGGATATAGCCTCAGTTCCCCAGCTGTGTTGACCCCAAGACCATGAGGTTTTGCACTGCATACTGGAAAGCATTCCTGCTTCTGAATAAACCTTCCCTTTGTCTTACACGTTGACCTGGCTCTCCTGCCTCTTCTGCTGGTTCCTCCTCACCTCGGTCCTTGTGCCTCTTCTCCACCTGCTGGTCCCATTCAGCCTTGTGGCTTTCAGTGACACGAATACATCCTGCCAGCCCACAGTGTTTGAAGGGATGAGTATTTGCTGTGCTTTCCGTTCACGTCAGGCACTGCTCTGGGTGCCGGGATGCCGTGGCTCCTAAACCCCGGGGGTGGGTAGAGACCATGAGCAAACGCACAGCAAACGGTGACGAGGAAAATGAGGCTGACGTGGAGGACCTTCTGGATCAGGCCGTCAGGGAAGGGACTGGACAGGTGATAGGGAGCAGAGAGGCCTGCAGAACGGAGGGAGGAGCCGAATACCGCCCCCACCCAGGGTCTGGGGCGGGGTGCAGTGAGAGGGCAGGGGAGCGGCAGCTCTGCTAAGGTGGGCAGTGGGAAAGGGGACTCCCCAACACGTCGGAACCAGTGGAGAGACGTGGCCGGATCTGTCTTTTGGAAAGACGTTTCCAGGGGCTGGGAGGGGCTGGGTTGGGAGCAGGGCTGTGGGGACAGGGATGCTAATCGCATCCTTGACTCTCTTGGCCTCTCCTTCCCAGGAGGTGGGGTGGTCCCTCCCGAAACCCCCTTGCTCTGGCTACCGTGGGGGCTGGGGAGGGATGCATGGAGGGGAGGCAGGGGGACCACCGATGTGCACATCGCTCTAGTTCCTCAGCCCTCCCAGCTCTGTGCCCCGGGAGGCTGCCCTTGCCAGACTGAGTGCCCATTCCTGCTCTCTGCTTCCAGCAGGGTTTGCTCTCAGGAAGGCACCGGCAGGAGACCGGGGGATGGGAGCAGAGCAAGGCCTAGCTGTATTTCCTCCTCCCTACCCCGCTCCCAGTGGCTTCTACCTATAACCACCCCCTGCCATGCTCTGCTGCCCCCACGCCCTCTTCTGCCCCAACCACCCCTGGTCCAGTTTCCCCTTCTACACACCAGGGTGAAAACTGGTGATTCCATGTGAGGGGGCAGAAAGGAAAACTTCCTGTGTCTCCTCTCCATCTTCTAGTTCTGACATTTCTGATCACCAAATATGGGCTCCCCCACCTCCCACCCCTGCCACATACACCGAGCAATTCAGTTCCTACGCTGTCCACCTGGAGACAGTGTGTCAGGTCCCACAGGCTAAGGGCTCAGTCCCACAAGACTGTCCTCACTTCAGATGCCAATCACGAGTCCAGGCTGCACCTGTGCTTCTGACCCATCATCTGTAAATCAGAGGTTCCCACGCCCCCCTTCTTGGCTTTGATTAATTTGCTAGGGCAGCTCCCAGAACTCAGGAAAGCAGTTTACCCACTAGATCACCAGCTTATTACAAAGGATACAACCCAGACTCAAGGACAGCCAGATGGAAGAGCTGCACAGGGCAAGGTTTCTGTGGGAAGGGGCTGGAGGGTCCATGTTTGTGACCCCCTGTAGTATTGTGATCCGTACAAGCACACCTTGTTTTATGGCACTTCTCTCTACGTTCATAACCTGGGAGCTCTTGAAACCCCATCCTTTTGGGGTTTTTTTGAGGCTTCATTACATAGGCATGATGGATTAAATGATTGGTCACTGGCCATTGGTTCAAACTCTAGCCCCTAACCCTAACCTAGAGGTAAGGGGGTGGTTGGCTGAAAGTTTCAACACTCTAATCCCATGGTTGGTTTCCTTGGCAACCAGTCCCCATCCTTAGGGGCTTCCAAACATCAGGCATTATGGATTACAATACTAACAATTGGTTATTGATATGAATAACAGACACTGGTTTCACCTCTATGGCTCTGGAGCTATTTCAGAATATGAGGACACAGAATAAGTATTAGGACAAAAGATGGTCCCAGTGCTTGCTCTCCTTTTTAAAAAAAACATTGATTTGAGAGAGAGAGAGAGAGAGAGAGAGAGAGAGAGAGAGAGAGAGAGAGAGAGAATCTGTTTTTCCACTTACTGATGCACTCATTGGTTGCTCCTTGTATATGCCCTTGTCAGGGATCAAACCCTCAACCTGAAACCTTAGCCTATCGGGACGATGCTCTAACCAACTTAGCTACCCAGCCAAGGCTCAGTGCTCTTACCATTTAGAAACCTCCAAGGGATTTTAGGAGCTGTGAGCCAGGAGCAGAGAAAGAAGACCACACATACATTTGGTATGACAGATGTACCTCCGAGATGTTGCGGGTTTGGTTCCAGACCACCACCTTTTTGCTGGTGGAGGAGCTGGATTTCAATGTATAAAAAAATGCAATACCCAGAAACACAATAGGGAGAATGCAATAAAATGAGGTGTGCTTGTATAAATCGCAAAACCCAGGGGGTCTATTTTGAAGCTACCAAAGGCAGCCCTTTGTCTGTTGGGGTGACCAGTAAATATGGGTCTGGCGCAGCCTCTCCTGCCTCTTTCTTTTCTTTGACCATCCAGGAGCAAGCGGGTTCTCTCAGGCAGGGCCAGCGTGGGTGGGGAAGGAGCAACTTCTTGATTTCTCTTTACCGAGTTTTCACCCATTCATCATCATTAGGGAGCACAGCAGTGGATGGTAGCCAGGAGTCTGGACCCTCTCACCCCACCTGCCCAGGGGTGAGTCCTGGCTCTACCACTTCCTGTCTGTGTGGCCTCAGGCAAGTTCACGAACCTCTCTGTGCCTCAGTCTCCTTATCTGTAAGAGGAGGTTAAAATAGTACCTCCCTCAGAGTAAGGGATTACAGGAGTTACTGTCTGTACAATGCTTGGAACCCATGCCTGGCACAAAGTAAGTGCTCAATAAACATTAGCTGGTTTTTTTCACATGTGGATGCGGGGCGTGCAACAGAGGCTGGGACAGACCAGGTCCCTGCTGAGGCCGACATGCTAGGAGGGGCTATATAAAGAAATACCTGTAGCCCTTGCTGGTGTGGCTCAGTGGACTGAGCGCTGGCCTGGTGGGTTTGATTCCCAGTCAGGGCACATGCTGGGTTGCAGGCCAGGTCCCCAGTTGGGGGAGTGTGAAAGGCAACCAACTGATGTTTCTCTCTTACGTCAATGTTTCTCTCCCTCCCTCTCTTTCTTCCTCTTTTCCCCTCTCTCTAAAAATAAATAGATAAAATCTAAAAGAAGAAAAGAAATACCTTTAGACTATGCCAGGTGGTGGTAGGTGCCAAGAAGAAAAATACAGGAACATAAAGGGACAGAGAAGGGTGGGGGAGCTGCTGGTTTGCAAGGTGAGGTGATGAAGGCCCTTTTGAGGAGCTGAACTTGGAGCAGCCTTGGGGACACGAGGGAGGTTGGGGAGGGTGGCTGCAGAAGCCACAGGAAGGATGGAGGGTTTTATTCCCGGTGGGACGGGAGGGGTTCGAGCCGGGGTGTGTGAGAAGTTCTGTAGCTCTGCCAGTCTAAGAGTTGGGTAACTGCACTTCGGTTATTTTATCTGCATATTACCCTAGGAGATAGGCGAGGTACCCATTATCCCTGCTTTGCAGACGAGGACTCTCCTGGGCTGGGTTTGATACTTATCACATGAGTCAGGTAGGAGGAACCGTCTGTTTACTGTGGGAGGCTCTTGATAGCCAGCTCGGTAGAATTTCACAAGCGAGTCAAAGGGGAAGGGCCCTCTCTTTCGGGACTTCTCTACCCACCCGGAGCTCCATATTCAGAAACCACGCAGCAGGGCAGCGTCCTGCAAGCTGGGAGGTGGGGCTGAACACCTGCTGGGGGCAAACCTAAACTGGCGCCCTGCTGTGTGAACCGGGAGCAGCGGCTGTCTCTCCCTGGAGCTCAGAATCTCCTCTGGACGAGAAGGGGCTGGCTTGTGAGCTACGGTGCGTCCTTTGTCCCCTCTTGTCCCTGCAGGGTGACAGTACCACCTCTGCCCGCGCTGTCTTCATTTTCACAACAGACTCTGCATGGTAAAAGTAATTTTTATGTTGACCATGTTAAAGTAAGATTTTGGAGATATTTGGCTAAATAAAACATTACCATTCATCTCACCTGTTTCTTTTCACTCTTTTAAATGTGGCTGCCTAGACTTATGTATGTGGTTTATGTTATATATTTATTGCACTGCTCTTGAAAGTTAAATGCCTTCAAGATCTGATTAAATGAATTCATAATTAAAATGACAACTTCCCCTCCCCTGAGATCCCTACTTCCCCTCATAGGGCTCTTATATCATCACCTCAAATATTGTATAATTTACATACCTGTTATAGTTATTGCTTACCATCTGTTCCTCTTGATAGAAGGTAAGCTCCAATAGGACAGAGCTTTGTCTATTTTGCTCAGTGATGTAGCCCCACGTGGTTAGAACAGTGCCAGGCACACAGTAGCTGCTCAATAAATGGTGAACAAATGAATGAATGACCATAAGCATAGGAGGTATGGAGATTCCACAGTCTCCAAATCTTCCAGTTTTTCTAGAGAAGTTCCAAGTATAGATTTTCACATGTAAACTCCAGCTTTTAAATTGTCATAACGAATTTAAATTACTTTAAAGCCTCGTGTGGGCCAAAAGAAACATTTCTGCAGCAGCTTTGGCGGCCTGTCTGCACCCCTCCGTGATCCAGATGATTCTGGAGGCTGGTACACACTAGACCAGGTGGGGAGGGGAGTGCTGAGCAGGTGCCCTCACATCTGCCTGTCTCAGAAAACTTGCTCCTCCTGCATCAACACGCATCTCAGGATCTAGTGTGGGTGGTAATTAAGACATGACCCCCATCTCCTGCAGCCTCTCACCTGTTGTGTCTGTGGCTTGCAACTTCAGGGGCCACAGCATGGGTGGGGACAAAGGGAGTACCTTCCCTGTGGCCAACACAACCCTGTCCCCTCAGCCAGGCCAGCGTTTGACCTCTCTGGCTCCTGGTTCTCCCACAACGGCTATAACTGGTGCTCTAGTAGCTGAAGACAGACGGTTCAGGGCAGGAAGGGCTGAGGTCGTATGGGAGAAGGCTCCAGGCTCGCAGCAGAGACCTGGGTTGCACCATGGTCTCCTGTATGACCTTGACGTAGTCTTTGCCCCTTTCCTGTCCTCAGTTTCCCCTTCCGTACGATGAGACCTTTGTACCAGCTTTGCATTCCCAAACGCATCACCTGGGGATCTCGGGTTTCCTGTAGACTCACTGAATTAGCCCTGGGGGCCAGGTTTTTTCATGGAGGCCTCTTCTGGCCACACCTGTGAAACGAGATGCCCCTCTCTCCTCCCTTGCTTCCCAGCGTTACTTTCCTCCTTAGCCTTTAGAACCATCTGCTTCCTCGCTATTGTACACTGACTTTGCTCATTGCCTGTCTTTCCTCCCCTGCTGCTATGTGAGCCCTAGGAGGGCAGGGCTTTTTAAAATATCAGCTCTACTGAGGAATAATTTACAGACAATTTACCAATTTTACGTGCGCCCTTCAATGAATTTTGACAGCTGCGGACAGGCTTGTGACCACAAAAACCCAAATTTAGACCCGTCCCATCACCCTGAAAAGTCCCCTCATGCCCCTCCCAAGGCAATCCCCGCCCTCCACCCCCCGCTCCTGGCCACCACGGATCTGTTCATGCCATTCCAGTTAGGGCTCTTCTAGAATGTCACAGAAATGGAATCACCGCAGTGTGTGGTCTTCTGTGGTCTGGCTTGTTTTCTCCCCTCAGAGCTAGTGCTTTTGAGCTCCCTCCAAGCTGGTGCCTGTATCAGTAGTTTGTTCCTTTTCATTGCCGACTTGTACTCCACTGTGGAGGTAATCGCAATCTGTTCATCCCTTCTCCTGTTGCTGGACATTTCGATTATTCCCAGGTTTTGGCTACTATGAATGAAGCTGCTATGAGCATTTGTGTATAAGTCTGTGCATGCATGTGCTCTCATTGTCTTGGGTAAACACCTCGGGGTGGGATGGCTGTATGGTACGTGTATGTTCAGACTGATAAGAAACTGAGGGCACAGGGACTTAAAGTAATACTGGTTGAGTGAATGGTGCCCCGGCACCTGCCTCTTCAATACACTCCTCAGGTACAGCCAGGTGTTTCTGAGCTGGAGGATCTGGGCTCAGATCCTTCAGCTCTGATGGGCTCCTTTCCATCTGAGGAGTGCAGGAACTTGACACCCACACCCCAGCCCTTCAGAGGAACCCAGATCTTGCTTAGGAGTGAGTCAGCCCATTAGCTTAGCATTATGATGGCTGATAATTATTTGGTAAATACACCATTGCTACTTTGCTGTCCTGTGTCCTGCATTTTCTGACTTTTTATGAGCCTGAGGTGTTCTTCTCGTGACAGTGCAAGAGGAAGAATCCATCTTCCTCTTCATTCATTCATTCCTGTTCATTCATTCATTCGTTGCACCTTTGCGGAGTCTTTTCTGTGCCAGGTAATGTCTAGGTGCTGAAGAAACATTTATGAAAAAGATAAAATCTCTGCTTTCAGTGAACTTTTGGAATGGGGAAAGATAACATGTATAAACAAATAAATAATTTAGGTAGCATTAAGTTCTGTGAAGAAAATACAGCAGAGTAGTAGATGAGGGGAACTTTAGGTAGGATGGAGGGGGAACATTGGAAGCAAGAGGGAGTCAACTTTCGGACTCTGCCGAGCTGCTCTGCAGCCATTAGCCACATACTCTAGTGAGCACTTGAAATGCAGCTAGTTTGAACTCAGAAGTGTCGTTAAGTGCAAAATACATACTAGATTTCAAAAACTTACTATAAAAAACCCAAAATATTTTCTTAATAATTTTTTCTGTTCAGGATATACTGGATCAAATAGAATATATTATTAATTTCACTTTTTCCCCTTTAAAAAAATGTACCAACTCAGTACACTTAAAATCACTATGTAGCTTGCATTACCTTCCTATTGGGCAGTAGTGAGAATGGCAAATGTAAGGTCCTGAGCCAGGCACTGAAGGATGCTGTGGCAGTGTGGGCCAGGGAAAGAGTGGCAGGAATAGGAAGGGACCAAATCCAATAGCATCTTGGGGTCAACTCGGCGAAGAAGCGGGTTTTAAGCCTAACGGGGAAGCCGTTTTAAGCAGGCAAGTGGCATGGTCTGAATTATGTTTTAACAGAGCCAGGCGGCTGCTAAGTGGAGACCTGACTGTAGAGGGGGGAGGGTGAGATGGAAGGCCCGGCGTTGTAGTAGGAAGAATCCTGGGTTCCAATACTGTCAGCGCCCGAACATTAGGGGCCCCGCCCACCGCTGCAGGAGCGGCCGTCGGCGCCAGGGGGCGCCCCCTCGATGACTCGGCGCTCGGCTGGCCAGGCGCTGGCGCGCCGCCCGCTCGATTGGTCGAGTCGGGGAGGGCTGGAGCGCCGCTTGCAGCGCCATTGAGGAGCGGCGGAGAGGAAGCGCCGCGCAGTGCCGGGCTTGGGCGGGCGGCCCGGGACACCGACAGGTACGAGTTGAGATGGGGAGGCGCCGGACAGGGTGGGGGCCCGTAGGGCGGGCGTGAGCCGGCGGTCGGCCACTGCGGCTCCGCTTCAGACTAGGGGGTCGGGCCCCGCCCGCAGGGAGCACGGCTCCCGGAGTCCGGGGCCCGGCGTCCGGCCCTCCGGCCGTCGGAAATCCTCTGGGGAGCCTTGGGGCGTCCGAGCCTCTGACGGCGCGGAGCCTGCCGCCCTCACCTACGGGGATCCTTGCGTCCGAGTCCCTGCGGGCACCCCCGCCACAGGCTTGGACAGCCTGAGCCTCCCGGGACCCCGGCGTCCGTGTCCTGGGGAGTCCGAGGCTCCGTCAGAACCGGCACCTTTTCTAGGGTCCCGGCAGCCTGTCACTCTGGGATTGGGGCGGTGTCAGTTCGCATCTTATCTCCGACCCTCGGTCTCAGTGCGGGACCCCAGTGTGCAAGCCCCCCAACCCAACACCCAAGAATGGGGCGCCAGTCAGTTCTCCAGAGTGTCCTAACTACCCCCTTCACCAGACTTTTGGGGTCACGCTGTGCAATGGGACGGACCTCAGACCTCAAACCTGCCATTACCCCTTGCCTCTCGGGGTCACGCCCCGGTTGAGCCCCTCCTCCCAGGTACGGGATCTTGGCGCCATTCCCGCAGGGCTTTATCCGGGAGGTGGGGTGTCCGTCCCCTGGAGCGGAGTTTAGGGTTGTGAGAGTACAGGGAGCTGGCTGGAGGGCTTTGGGAGCCTTGCCTTCTGGACCCTGGACCTGGCATCCCGGCCTCCTTTCGCTCCCTATCCCCGAGCTCTCCAGGGCCGGCCGCACTGAGCCCCGGCGCCTGTGGGAGGGGCGCCAGGGTCCGGTTGCCAGTCCTTCCTACTCCCGGCTCTGGCCGCGGCTGGAGGGAGGGGCCTGGCTCAAGGTCACCCGGCTCAGCCCGTGGGCTGAGCGCCGATCCCTGGTGTCACCTGCCCCACCGATTGGGGAGGCCAGCGTGGGGTGAGTGCGAGGCAGCTGCCTGGAATCCCCGATGGACTTGCGCGTAAACACTTCGGGATTCCGGCCAGTCTGGCGGCCCTTCCCGACACCGGATTCCTTAAGGGAATCCGTGAAGTGGCTTCAAGCCTGGTCTCCATGCTTAGCAGAGCTAATGCTTTTTGGCTTGGGTCTCAGGGTACTGACCAGGGGGTTGTACCGTGCTGTTAACCTGTGTTTTGCGTTCGTCCACCTGCAGGGTGAGTAGAGTAGGGCCCGATCTTGTGTACAGACGGACAGTTGTTTCCCTTCACTGCGAGCGCGTTTGGAGTTGGCCCTTCAGAGAGAGAGAGTTTGTTGGCATGTAGGGCTGGAATCAGTGGAAGGGACTCAGAAAATAAAGAGTGCTCTGGCTTGGGCGCCTTGCCGGAGTGTGTTGAGAGCCTGCACCGGGACACTGGGTTAGTCAGGTGCTCATTTTGTTTTCACAGATTTACTTGTTTGAAGTGAAAATAAAGAAATGTTTCTTTAACTCGGTCTGTGAAACATTATTTTAAACATTTTGTTCCTGGCACCTGTTCTTTAAATCAGTGTATCCAATAACCTTCAGTAGCTTCCTAGTTTTACATAAAATGTGACTTTAAAGAAGCCTTTGGAAAGAAATGAGTGTTTCCCCACATGCTTTTTATTTACCCATTCATTTTTACTGTCGTCCCTGGCGAATCCAAGTCTTGCCTGGAAGTGCAAAGCACTGTTGACAAACAAGTCTTTCCTGGAGGTTAACTCTTACTGGGCTTCGTGCTTGGGGTCTCGGGTGGGTGTGGGAGCCTTTCAGTTGCGTTAAGTGTGTCTTCTGGCACCACGATGACTCACTGGAGGAGGGGCAGGGTGCTTGGAAAGGATCCTGAGGGGGTGATTCCAAGTGGGAAGCGCGCCACAGCAGATCTGGAGTGTCCGGCGCGACGGGCTGGTGTCCGACACGCTTGGCTCAGAGCGAGACTTGGAGCTCGCGTTCTGGTCGGGGCCTCCTCGCTGAGTGATCTCGGGACTCATTTGCACTTTTGGAGTCTCAGGTTCCCTCGGGTTAACTTTCTGTAAAACTAAAAATGTGTGTTTTTTTTATAGTACCAGTAAACACCAGGCATTATTAATAATAATGATAGGCAGTAGTAATTTAGTACAGATTGTAAATACTGTGGCTGGAGCCAGAGGATTTCCGGTGTTGGTAATTACCAGCTGAGAGAGTTCATCCTATCAGCATCAGGTGCGAGCAGGGCAGCTCCAGGACGTGTAAGAACAGTGAAAACCCGCTGCTTTCTCCCTTCCTTATATCGTTTTACAAGTGATCCCGATGAACAAGTTTGCAAAATAGAGTTAGGGAAGGCTTAACGAGGATCGTTGCGGGGTGCGCTCGAAGTTCATCGGTACAGTCTCTTAGTGCCCTTTTGCCTTAATCTAGGACAGGGTTTCTCAGCTCGGCACTGCTGACTAGATAACCCTGTGCTGCGGGGAGCTATCTGTAGCATCCACGGTCTCCACCCACAAGGCGTCTGTAGCAACCTCCCACTCCTGACGCTCAAAAATATCTCCAGACTCTGCCAACTCACACCTGGATGAGAACCTGCAGTCCCCGGTGAGTCACTAAAGCAGGCAGTTTGATGATCAGGTACATTGAAGAGACACACAACTTGGAATGGTAGGTAATACTTGGTAATTTGTAAGTGACTGTTTCTTGCATTACATCAAAATGGGGATGTATTGGTTTGGCCCTTCATTTACTAATGAGATCTTGCAATGCTTCTCACCCCGCGTTTTCTTAAGTCTGTGCTTTGAATTCATCTACCTTTAAAGAAAGTAGGGAAAATCAGCTTAGAAAATCATGGTTTTTCGTTGATTGCCTTTTCTTTTTTTCTTTCCCAGATTCTTCTGTGACCATGAGAGAGAGAAGTAAAGAATGATCGGCGGTCTTTAAACGCCTTGTCTCGGGGATATAGTCATGTTGGAAGGGCTCGTAGCCTGGGTTCTCAACACCTACCTGGGGAAATATGTCAATAACCTGAACACCGACCAGCTCTCTGTGGCGCTTCTGAAAGGTGAGTGCATACGTACGTCTCTCTCTGGTAGAGAATGCCTCTGCAGGTGACTCTTCTGCTTTCTGTAGTCTTCCTGTTGTACTGAGAATACCAAAGCATGATGCTCAGATGGCTTTTTATTAAATATGTATAAAAGGAAATAACTTCTCCCATATGACACCAATTATTATTACAGGGTAACTTAAGTGTGTAGCTGTATTGCTGTAGATTCTAGGGAACTGTTAAGTGTTTTTTTTTTTTTTTTAAACTATACTACTGGCGAGTGTGCTTTACTCCAGGTAACTTTTAGCCTTATGAAGCTTTCTGGAGGCAGCGACAGTGGGTGTAAGGACAGTGAAATTTGGAGCCTCAGTTTCTGTAGAGAAAGAGGGCAGTACCCCTCTCCAGGGCTGCTGTAAGGATCAGATGGAGGGACATTGGAAGCTCCTCTTCTGCTGGCGTGTAACACACACCCAGCTGGGTGCTCCAGTGTGTCCTGTGCGGTGCTGGCAGAATTCCTGAGGCCGTGTCTCGCTTGGTGGTAGGTGCCGAGAGTTTGAGACAGTCTAGCCTTCACAGGCCTGTACTTGGTAAATGCAGTCCAGTGATTTGGGGTGGGGTTGGAAGGCTGTTTTTTTCCTCCTTCTCCTTGTTTTCAGTTAAGTTCCCATTGTTCAACTCAAAATGGGACCTTTTAGTAAACCTAGAGAAAGGAGATGAAGTCAGCCTGTGGTTTCACAGAGAGGGGACAGGAGTCTGCCAGTGGGTGCAAACCTCGGCTTCCTGGAGCGTGGTTTTGGCACGTGGATCAGGGCAGGTTAGAGGAGAGAGCAGTGGTACAGGTGGTGGTGTAGCCGAGAAGAGGGTGCTGGTGGCTCCCCTGTGCCCCGAGGTGTTGCTCTCCAGGTCTTTCCGACCCGTGTAGACCGGTGAAATGATGCGGCGGCCATAGGCTCTGGGCGCTGTCACGGGCACACCTCCCGTCCCTTCCCCTTTGTTGGAAACAGGAGTGGGTTCTTTCCTAATCTCCTGTTTTCCTCCTGGCCATAGAGGGAGCTGTTAAATGCAAAGTGAAAGTGACCAGTCTGTCAGGGGAGAGGATGTGTTCCAAGTACAATGGTCATGTCCAGTTCACCCCTTTGGCCCCTCGCTAAAGTTCTCAAACACATGGTGAAGCTGCCCAGGTGGTGCAGGGCAGGTACCAGGGCCCAGAAAGAGAGGGGCAAAGTGTAGCCTTGCTAACGAAAGAGCTGGCTCTCTCAGCAGGGAAGAGAATGTTTGCTGAAGAAATGAATAAATAGCAGTTTTTGTGGCCCATGATGTGCCCTGGATTCTGTACTAATAATCTAATACTAATAATCTAAGACTTCTAATCTCAGCAGTTTTAGACAGAATACATCTTGTAAAAACTGTGTGTATCTCCCTGATGCTTTAAACTGCTCCTCTATGCTTCTTTTTTTTTAAGTATTCTCTATGGGATTAAATGAACCTGTGGGATTTAAGGAATATTTCCCTGCAGAACACAAAGATGCTTTTAGCCCTGGCTGGTGTGGCTCAGTGGGCTGAGCGCCAGCCTGAGAACCAAAGGGTTGCCGGTTCGATTCCCAGTCAGGGCACATGCCTGGGTTACGGGCCTGGTCTCCAGTTGGGGATATGCCAGAGGCAACCACACATTCATATTTCTTTCATTTTCTTTTTCCCTCCCTTCCCTCCTCTCTCAAAATAAATCAAATCTTAAAAAAAAAAGGTGCTTTCATTTTCATAACCAGTGTTTGCATGGTACCATCTAAAGGATCCAGAGCACACCACGGTGCTTGGCCTAAAGAGGGTTGGGGCGTCACAGTGTGCTGAGAATGGCTTTGTAAAGCTGGCGACACTTTGTTGATCTCGAGGATGCAGTTACAGTTGGTAGTGCTTGGGGGATGCTATCTTAGTCCATCTGCACGTATTTACCATTCTAGGTGCTTTGGGGGTTGCAGAGGAGTGGTCAGGAGTAGGGATTTTGTAGCCAGACTGGTTTTGAATCCTGCTTCCTCCATTCACCACAAACTTGGGCAAATCACGCAAACCCTTCGTGTTTCAGTCTTCCTTCCTGTAATAGTAACTGTCTCATAAGGTCCTGAGGGCTAAACACATTGACCTCAGTCGGAGAGCTCAGAACTGCTCTCGGCACATGGGGAGTGAGCTCTCAGTCACTGGGGGTTGCCACTCTCCGTCGTCACGTGTGCTTGGCTGGTGGGTGGTTGGACTTGAAAGGTGAATCGTGCACATAGGTTAGACGTAATAGAAACGCTCTGTCAGCGTATGAGTGGTGGAAGGACAGAGACGGCACGTTGTAAGATTTTGCTCAGTCACTCAGCAAACACTTGCTGAGCACCTGCTTTGGGTGAGCTCTGTGTTACGGAATGATACAACAGGGAGACTGTAGGAGATACTAAGAACTCAGGCGTGGGAGCTAACCCTGGTTGCACCACTTAAAAGCTGTTTGTGACTGAGAGAAAGTTACTAGGCCGCCTCTTCACCCCTCTCCCTCTTGCCACGCGAGATCAGCAGATCTGGCACAAACTCTGGCACTATCGCCTACCAGCTCTGTGAGTTCTGAGTGAACTGCTTGTCCTCTAAGCTTCATTTTCCTCATCTCGGAAATGGAGTGGACAGTAGTATTTCCTCATGCTGTTGTGAGGACTGAATGATATAACGCATATGCAGTGCCTGGCACATAGTGAGACCGCACTAAATGACAGCTGTTACTGCTGTTGCTGCTGTTACTGATCCACCTCCGCCTCTACAGTCCCCGCCCTCGGGGAGCCCGCTGTTACCCTGTTGGGGAGACAGAAATTACACGGTCACCCAAGGCAGCATAAATTGTCACTACTGGACATTTAGGCGTCATGCAGTGGGGTGCAAAGGAGAGGAGCTATTCCTCCGGTCTTTGAGACTCTGGGAAAGCTGTTAGAGAGACAGCTTTTGAGAGGATCGTAGCAGGATTTCGATAGGGGTGCGAGTGGGCCGTCGTACTCTGGGTTGGATGAAGCGCGTGAGCGGGTGCGGAAGGCCGCCACCTAGCAGGGCGGTTTGGGGCCCGAAGGCAGTGGTTGCCAGTGCCCTGCCAAGGGGTTGGACCTTTGCTGTGGGCACATCCGTATATCTGTGACCCAAAACTTAGACTCCCCTCCTTTTTCTTTTTGTAAGTGCTGCGGTTCAGATTGGCCTTTTGAATGACCTAGAGCTGAGAGAAGAGGCTTCAGTGATCGTTAGCGATTACTGAAAAATGACCAGCTTCTAAATTCACTCCAGTTCTGGTGACTGCATTTGTTGCCAGTCTGAGATGGGGAATTTTGGGCGACGGAGGTACCCAGGAATAAGCCTGCAAACTGCCCCCTGGAAGTACATGGGCAGCACTGTCATTTGTGCAGTGCCCACCTGCGCTGGCCGCTTTAGGCCTTGCCCGGGGGGGAGGGGCCTTTCCCAGCAGGGCCAGTGTGGTGCCAGTTCGAGTGGGCGGGGGAGTGGGAGGCTTTTGGTCTTCAACCATGGCTGCTGCGGTTTTGCCTTAGCCCCCAGTTCTTCTCGTTCTTTCCCCGTTTCTGCTCCTTTCCAGACCATCTCCCTCATTTTCCGGGCTTCAGCTTCTTTAATATCCCTCGGCGTGGGTTGCCTCGAGACAGACTTGGGTATTGAAAAACAGGGCAGATGATTCAAACTGCAAATGTTGTTCCTCAAAGAAGAAAAAACTACACACTTGCCTTCTTTAAGTCCGTTTTAACCGATATGGAATGTGTTTTATGACTTTACCCCCGCATGACCATCTTCTCCCCAAGTGTGGAAATACGGTTTGTTCGGGCTCTTGGAGTTATTACCGTCTCCTTTCGGTTAGGGTTAGGGTATGCGTATCCCCCGTATAGACAGCTGTTCCTGCAAGAGTCTAAGAAATAAGCTGGCTGCGTTTGCTCAGAATCTGCCAAATTACTAGATTTGAATACCTCCTTAGAAGCCAACGATGCACAAGTCTTGCACAATCATTTAGAGGGAAGGATAATCAAGCGTCTTGCATTAGTCTGTCTTTGGAGGAAAAGGCTTGCCTGCCTTCCTTCGGCTCTCTTACCAGCTAGTGGTCATGGGGTGGCTGTCTGTGCTGCTTGTTCTCGGAAATGATGGACGTCAGGTGGATTTCAGTGGCTCAGAAATTGCCTTGTGTGGCGGAGACAGTTCTGTAAAAATAACGACCGTCTCCCGTGCTCTTTGAGGACAGGGACCCTGCCTTCCCTTTCTGTGTTCCCAGGGGCCAGCGCGGTGCCCAGCACAGACAGGGACTGGCACGTGTTTGTGAGTTAACGTCTTCCATAGTCGGGGGGGTGAGAGGTCTAGGCTGTTGGTTGGAGGCGTCTCATCCTTTAGAGTGTAAGTCACTGCCAAAGGCAGGTCTGCAGGGGACTCGTACCCTCTGCCTGGTTCTTGCACCTGCAAGTGGAGGTGCAGGGGAGAGCTGTGGAGCTGGTTCCTCCAGAAGAGAGAGTGTAGTTCCTTTTGATGGCCCTTTTGATGGCCAACTTCATTTATCTCCCACTGTCTCTCAGATGTCGTGTGTAATACACCCATTTGGTGGGGGTGTGGGGTGGAGGGTAGGGGGAGCTTATTAAAAATGGCAGATTTCTGTGTTTCAATCCCAGAGATGCCTGGGCAGGGGCCCCAGGAGCCTGCATTTCATCCCAGGAGACTGGGACGTTAATGGTCCTCTGGTGAACATTACTCTAAACTAGGGGTCTGCAAACTGGCCTTCTGGCCCAGTCCCAGTGTGAGCTGAAAACGGCTTCTGCGTTTTTAAAGGCTTGTGAAAGAAAAAACAAAAAACCAAAGGAGCAGACACCATAATGCTTGAAATATTTACAACCTGGCTCATTACAGAAAAAGTTAGGTCTCTGCCTAAACCTTTCGTCTGCGGGTCAACTTCAGCTGTAATTTACATGTTGGAGCGGGGGGAGGGGTGTCAGGAAATCAGTACAGATGAGGCGCACAGGGTGGCAGCGTGCCCCCCCCACAAGCCTTTCCATAGCTCTGGTCTAGTTAAACTTTCCCCTTAACCGTCAGTGATTGGCATGCAGTGGTCGTCTGCTGCTTTCGCTGGGCGAACATTTCCTGATGTTGTTTTATTTGTTTAATTGTTTTTATCATTTTATTTTTCAATTGTGGTTGACAATCAGTAGTATTTTGTATTAGTTTCAGGTGTACAGCACAGTGGTTAGCCAGTTATATACTTTACAGAGTGATCCCAAGATACTTCAGGTCCCCACCTGGCGCCATAGTCATTCCCGCATGGTTGGCGATGTGCTTCTTGTCGCTGACTGTTGTGTAGCGGCCAGTTTGTACTTGTCAGTCCCTTCACCTTCTCCCCGTCCCCCCTCGACCCCCCTCCCCCCGTCCCCCCGTGCCCCGCCCCTCTGGCAACCACGTGACGTCGTTTTTATTTTTTCAGGTGCTGTGGAGCTAGAAAACTTGCCATTAAAGAAAGATGCCTTGAAAGAACTGGAATTGCCATTTGAAGTCAAAGCTGGTATGTGGAACGGAGGAGAGGGGGCAGTTTTGAGTAGCTCGTTTGGGACCTGGAACCGAGAGCCCTCAGTTTGGCTGTCCGTGCCCAGGGGGAGGCCGGGTGGGAAGTGCAGAGTTCAGATCCATTTTAAAAGGGTGGTGTCTGGGCCACTCCTGTCAGGGTGGCTGTGGGGTGGGGGCAGGGGAGGTCACTGGCCCTCAGACCTACCGAGTAAGAGCCTCCGAGGGTGTGTCACTCAACCTGCGTTTTTAATGAGCACCTCCGCTGATTCTCGTGCTTACTGAAGGGTGAGAACTTCTGTTCTAGATGCAGGGGGTTTATTGCAGAGTAGCCGCCACAAGTGTCACTGAGAAAGTTTACTGTGTTGCGTGGAAGTGGGCTCTGGAACAGCTTGCCTGGGTGTGCTCCGTGTCTGCCGCTCTGGCTGTGTGGCCTGGGGAGGCCCCCTGCCAGCTCCTCGCGCTTCCTCGCCCTGTGGGTTGTGAGGGGAACACCTGAGTCAATGCCTTAGAATGACTCTGACGTGCCTGGCTCTCTCAGTGGGCGTTCGCAGTTATGTAGGAGTTCGGCAGGTACTAGGTGTGGCGAGGAAGCAAGATCGCGGTGGGATAAAAGTGTTCTCTGTTGAATGACTGCTTGGGAAATTCGTCTCTGCTCAGGCACCCTCATCGTGCAGCAGTCGCCTGCTGCTGTCAGTCTGTCCCGTATTTTGGAGGGCTTATATTACAATGAAATGCAGGGACGGTGCAAGTCAGTTGCTAGGGGAAACAGAACAGAAACCTCGCCAAAGGTGTAGGCTTCCTGAAATCTTTTCAAGGGATGGGGGGACTGCCCGAGTCGCGAGCAAAGGCACCGACACGTTAGGATCTGAAAGAAAACTCTCAAGAATGAAGATACTTCAGAAGAGTTACTGTTTGAGTAGCAAGGGATTAAGAGAGACTCTTGGGGAAAATTGATGTTCTCTAAAATTTTTTGAAAAAATAATTTTTATGCTTGTTCTGCAAAAAATTAAATGAAACCTGACAAGTTTTATTTCGTAGTCATATAATTATTAGAATGTTATGTATTCTCTCCCCAAATAATTTTGGTTAAAATTGCAACTGTACACTAATTATCGATAAAATTCTTTGCTGTCAAAATCGGTATGTTTCAGTTATAAATTTTATTAAATATAAAAAGCTAATTTTTATTTTTTTAGATAAAATCCAAATTAAAATAAAAAAATACTGTAAGTTTCTTTTAAAAGATTTATGACTTATTTTTAGAGAAAGGGGAAGGGAGGAAGAGAGGGAGAAAGACATCAGTGTGCGGTTGCCTCTCACGTGCCCTCAACTGGGGCCCTGGCCCGCAGCCCAGGCGTGTGCCTGACTGGGGGTCGAACTGGCGACCCTTTGGTTCACAGGCTGGTGCTCAATCCACTGGGCCATACCAGCCAGAGCAAATTATTGTAAATTTCTTGTAATTTGGTGCTGGATTACATAGTTGGTCATTGGTGTTATCATTAAAAATACCATTGTTAATGATATTGTGTTACATTAAATACAGGGGTATGTAAAAGGTTTACAGTTGTATGTGAAAGTTTTTTCTTGTATTGTTATTTATTTGTTAATTATTGTGTTATTTATTATTACTAACCTACTTTTGAGCACCCCTGTATAACATCAATCCCCCTTGAGTTTTCGGTCTTACAGGGCACCGGTCCCACTCTGATAACTAACTGTGCTGCTCTCAGAGGGGTCTCTGAGAGCCACCAGGATGGTGCAGGGGTTCTTACGCATTATTCCCAAGTGAATGATGACTTGCCTCTAAGTAACTGGATTTGAGGGAGGCTCGAGCTCTAGGCGGCTTGGCTAGAAACGGTAGCTTTCCCATCAGCCCAAGTTCTCAGAAAGGGTCAGAATTCTCCCTCGACCGAATGCCGCTGCAGCATCACCTGCGGTTCAGGTGCGCTCGTGGGAAGTCTGATAATGCCGAATGCGTACTTCTCAGCCAGCAGGTTGGCAGTGGACAGGAAATGAGTTTTGTGCACATGGGCTTGTGCCCCGCAGGTTTGGTGGCAAGAAGGACACCCCAAGGAAATTTAAGACGTCGTCCAGGTGGGGGAGAGGTAGTTTCCAGAGAGAGACCCAGCTTCTAGTTATGGTGCCTAATTCTTACCGGTCTCAGCCTGCTAATGTTTGTTTCACCCGTCAAGGACCTGTTGCCTGTTTTCTTAACTTAAAAAAAAGGTAAAGGTAGTAATACCTCTTAAAGGAAACTGGAAGAACACAGAAAAATAGAAAGGATTGAAAACGAGTGCAGGCACTTACCAGACTGCCCCTCCTCCTAGGCTTAATCGGGAAGGCGACCCTGCAGATTCCCTTCTACCGCCCCCACGTGGACCCTTGGGTGATCTCCATCTCCAGCCTTCACTTGATCGGAGCCCCCGAGAAAATTCAGGATTTCAACGATGAGAAGGAGAAGCTGTTGGAAAGGGACCGCAAGAAGGCTCTGCTCCAGGCCCTGGAGGAAAAGTGGAAGGCAAGGCAGATGTCCTCTTGCCCACGAGAGCAGTGTGGCGAGACTCAGGACTGGGACAGAGCGCGGGCGTCGGCTAACACGGGCTCTTTTCTTTGTAGAACGAGCGCCAGCAGAAAGGGGAGTCCTACTGGTATTCAGTCACCGCCTCGGTAGTTACGAGAATTGTGGAGAATATTGAGGTAAGCCCTCTCGGCGTTTATGAGCGGACACACGAGGGGGATTTATTTCCCCGGCATAAATGTATCTCAAGTGTACCTGGAGCTCTTACTTCTCAGCCTCCATATCCATATCCTCAGCGGCTGTCTGTCTGTCACGAGTCTCGCTGCTGCGGGCTGAGCTCCCTGGGCAGGGCCTGCTCAGGTGCGCCCTCTTCCAGGCGGTGGCAGAGGGTGAACTTGAAAAGCCAGTCCCAGGTCCGGGGTGCAGGCGCACAGGTTTTTCCTGCTTCAGTTAGTGTGAGGAGGACTTTCCGTTTCACTTACATTTTACTTCACTTTCCTTTTGAGTGTTGGAGTCCCGCTTGCTGCAGGACTTAGCTCCCAAGAAGCCAGGTCACCTACGGCTTCATGACTGTGGTTTCAGGGCGAGTCGCTTAAGCCGTCTGCTCTCAGCTTCTTCGTCCATGAAACGAGAGAGGTGGGGTGCGTGGTTTCTCGTCGATGACACAGTGCACCCTGAACAGCCACTGCGGTGCCTAACCTCTCCCTGACGTGTCCGGTGGGTGGGTGTCAGTGCTCGCTGCTGACCGTCTTTCCTTTTCCCGTCAGTTTGTTTTGTCCTGAAAAACTAGAGCAGCGCCCACACTAATTTTCGTGCATGTCATGCGTTAGCCCGTCGTGACTGGTGCCCAGGTTCCCTGCGGCGCCTGGGTGACACAGGTGTGCCCCCCCCCCAGACTGCTCTGAGGTTGTTGGTTTCCTGACTTCGATGGGAAGATCGGTGCTTTTGAGGTGGCTACTTTGAATTCTGTTTCAGGAAGTTACTTTTTTTAAAGCTGTCATTGATTCTTAAAAATTCATCAATACTATTTTAATTTTGTTTTTAATAGTAGCTTTGTTGAGATTTAGTTCATACACCATGAAGTGTGCAATCTAATGTTTTTAGCACATTTTCAGACTTGTGCGTTGTCCACCACTATCTAATTTGAGAAGATGCTTGTCGTTCCCCAAAGAAACCCTGTACCCAGTTAGTAGTCACCCCCAATTCCCCTCTCCCTCCAGCCCCCTGCAACCCCAAATCTACTTCTCTGTGGGTTTGCTTATTCCGGTATTTCATGTAAATGGAGTCGTGTGCTCTGGCGTCTTTCACTTAGCGTAATGTTTCAAGGCTCCTCCTGTTGTGGCTCTGTAAGTGCTTCATTCCTATTTATGACCGAATAATCTGTTCCTTTGTGTGCTTTGTCAGAGATGAACAAAGGGGGACAGGGACTGCTGACAGGAGGGGGAAGAACAGAGCTCCATTCCAGTTTGCACAGAGGGGCCTGGGCCTTTTAGAAGGGGGGGGTGTGTGGGGGGCGGGGCTCAGGTGAAGAATTACAGGGCGTTGATGGGAGTAAAGGTGACTAGGCCAGCGAGTCTGCTAGCCAGGCTTCTCTCCTCTGGCAGAGGCTGCGAGAGGAGGCCCTAGCCTTCCTGAGGACTATGTTCAGAGGGGTGGCTTTCATGTCCCCGAGTTGTAGGCATGCACACATTTCAGAGGGACAGGGAAAGGATTCACAGCTGTAAGCCCCGGGGCAACCGTAGGTGCTCTCAGAAAAGGGAGGCCCCGGGAGGCTGAGTGGGCTGGGACAGACAGCCCCGAGGTTTCCTGAGAGGAGCTCAGAGAGGGGTTGCGTGGGCCCAGGGACACAGCCTCAGGCCGAGGAAGCCGTGTTGAAGCCGTGTTGAAGCCGGGTCAGGTCCCTCGGTGCGGGGGCTCGGGGGTTTGGACAGAGTGTCCCTGCTGAGAGCTTTCGCAGCGCTCAGGGTGCACCGCGTTTTGTTCGTCCGCTCATCCGCTGGTGGACGTTGGGGGGTCCCACTTTCTGGCTACTGGGAATAATGCCGCTGTGAATGTTTGCGTGCAGTTTTGTGTGAACATGCTTTCAGTTCCCTTGAGCACTATCATTCTGGGAGCGGCGTTGTTGAGTCATATGGTAGCTGTGTGTCTAATTTTTTGAGGGTCTAGCAAACTGTTTCCCAAAGAGGCTGAGGCTGCTCAGTGTCACGGTTTGGCCACCGACGTGCGAGCGCTTCCTCACCTTCTGCAGCACTCGCCACGTCTGTCCTTTGATGATCGCCACTTTGGGTGCGCAGTGACGTCTCCCTGTTTTTTTCTTCGCATTTCCTCAGTGGCTGATGTTGCTGAGTGTCGTTTCACAGGCTTAGTGGTCATTTACATATCCTCTTTGGAGAAATGTCTATCCGCATCCTTTGCCCTTTAAACATTTGTTTTTGTAAATTGTTAAATGGTAAGAGTTTTAAAATATATTCCGATTCTAGTCCATTATCAGGTGTGTGATTTGTAAACATTTTCTCTTACTCTGTGGGTTCTCTTTTCACTTTCTATTATTATTTTTCAATTCATGGAAGCAGAGTGCCTTTGCTGTAGCTCGCTTATAGGGGTGTAGGAGTTGGGGAATCAGTGAACAATAGGTACAAAGTGCGCATGCCCTGCTGCCGTCCCTGTGTCCCAGTGTGGGGACACAGAGGCAAGACTAGGATATCATAAAGGAGGGAGGGCCAGTTATCTGGATACAGTGCTATTACTTTCTTCTGGTGTGTCCTTAAGGTGCCTTCTGGGATGATTTAATGAGAGTGTCGTGGCTCTCTTCTGTTCATGTCCAGTTTGTGATTGTAACTCTGAGGAGCGTGGAGGACGCTGGGTATATGCGTGATGTGTGTGAACGAAATGCCGGCTGTGATTTACCTAACGTGGCTCAGGGCAGTGTGAGTCCCGCCTCCAGCCCTCTACCTGTAGCAGTTGTCCTAAGGTGCTTCTTTTCTCTCCCCTTTGCAGTTGAAAATTCAGGATGTTCACTTGCGCTTCGAAGATGGCATCACCAGTCCTTCCCATCCTTTTGCGTTTGGCATCTGCATTAAGAATGTGTCCATGCAAAATGCGGTGAATGAGCCGGTGAGTATGAGCTGTGACCGAACCAGGAAGAAAGCAGTAGCTCCGGGGAGTCTGGGGCTCTGCCTTTTGCCATTTTGTCTTTTGTAAATGAGTGTGCCTTCTTTTCCAACGCGTTCCCTCACTGGCACGCGTGTCTCACCGGTATGCTACAAATTGAATTTGCTGGCATAGGGAACGCAGTTAATTTTCTCTGACCTTTCGTTATGTCACTTGCCCATTAAATGTTGGTGCAGCCCCTCTCATTTTACACATGAAGAAACCAAGGTACAGAAAGGCTTTCGTCTCTGGTTTTCTTCTCACACATGCGCACTCCCCAGGCAAACTCATTCAGTTTCAGAGTTTCCGCTACCGCCTGGGAACATTTGCTGATGGTTTCTGCCAGAACTCTATTCTCCATATCCCTGCTGGCCTTCACGTTCGTGGTCTTTACCTACCTGTGGGCACAGACCCTTCTAGGAAATTGTAGGCTTGTCAAAACCAAGACGGTCACATCATGTCCCATCGCCCAGTTGGCTCTCCTGAAACCAGCACTTTCCCTTTATTCTCTGACTTGTCACCAAATGCCCAAACAGACGAAAACTAACATCTCACGAGCCCATCTCTGTGTGAGGCGCTGTTCGTGACTGAGCTCATTGAGTCTTGTTACTGTTCATCACCGCCGTTGCCCTGCTGGGGATGCTGAGGTGCAGAGGGGTGCCGTGAGCGTGGCTCAGCTCTGGGCCTGGGCTGGCGGGCTGGGGCCCGGGGGCCAGGTGGGCCCCCGCCTGGTGTGAGAATGGAGGTGCAGCGGGTCGCTGCCGTGCCCACCGTTTCCTGTCCGAGGCTGCTCCTGCGGGCGGCGGCAGGGTTCAGTGGTTGCCGCAGAGACGCGCGGTCTGCAGAAAACGTTTGCCGACCCGCCCCAGAGCACGTGTCCTTACCCGCCACCCTGCTCTCTAGAAGCCGCGTGCCCGTCCTTTAGCTCTTACTTCTCAGCCTCCATATCCATTCGATCACAGCGTCCTGCCAGTTTTTTCTGCAGAATGTCTTAAATATGGCTCTTCCCTTAACCTCCGGCCAGCGTCTGCGTTCAGGATCCTGCCAGCTCTTGCCTGGGCTGACAAAACATCCTGTTCTGTGACCTCCTGGCTCCCATCCTAGACTCTTGATTGTTTCTGTACCAACACTTCCCACCCTTTCCCACATCACGGCACACAGAAAACAAGCTCAGTATTTGCACCTGACACGGGGGCAGATGGATGTGGCTGCTCGGGGGCTGGAGGTGGCTAGCTCATGGTAAGCAAGTACTTCTAAAAAGTAACGAGCCTAGAGACGTGCGCACGCCCTTGACCCCCTCCTGACTCATTTTCTCTGACACACTGGGGAGGAGCTGTACCGCACACAGTTGCCGGAGTTCTGTTTCTAAAACACGCACCTGGTCCCGATGCATAGCTACGTCGGACCCTCATGGCCTGTCGCTTCAAGTAGGAGCTCCAAACTCCATGGTACGGCCCGCACTTCCTCTCCTGGTGTGTCAGGGTCCTGGGGCTGCCACAACAAAGGACCACAGCCTGCATGACTTAAAGCAACAGGAATGTATTCTCTCTGGTTCTGGAGGGCAGGGCTCCAGAGTCGGGGCGTTGGCAGAACAGGTTCTCTGGGAGGCTCTGAGGGAGAAACTGCTCCGCGCCTTTCTCCTTGCTTCAGGTGGTGGCCTTGGCATTCCTCGGCTTGTAGATGCTCATTCCAGTGTCCGTCTTGCTTTGCACATGGCCTTCTCCCTGCTTTTTTTTCTTATAAGGGCACCATAGGCCCTGCCCTAATCCAGTATGACTGCATTTTAATTTGATTACGTCTGCAAAGACCTTCTTTTCAAATAAGGTCCCATTCGAAGATTTTGGGAGGATGTGAGTTTTTTGGGGGAGGAAACGGTTCACCCTGGTACGTCGAGTAACATCCAGGCTCCTTTCCTCAGCGCTCACCTAACTCCCCGCTCCTAACGTGCCCATGCACCTGTGCAGACTCGGCCCCCACACCGCACGTGCAGTGCTGCAGGGAGACGGGTTCACCGTCCTCTGAAGGTCCCAGGCGTTTTGTGTCGTCGACCCTGCGCTTTGACACGTGTCCCAGTCCCGTCCTGTGCCCGAAACTGGGACATCTTCCGAGCTCGCTCACACAGTGCCAGTTTCTCTGTGCTTGCTCCTGGCGTCGTACATAGTCCTCCTCCGCTTCCCTCTGCTTAATTACAGCTGTTTGCATGTTCGTACCCTCAGCTGGCTCTCTCGGAACTCCGGAAAAGCGAAACCATACTTCAGTCTAGTTTTGATCCCCGGCACCTTGCAAAGTACCTGATGCATGATTCTTCACAAGCGGCTTGTTGAATGAGTGAATAAATTCCTGAATAAAGAGGGCCATCTCGTTTTCTTCCCTGTCTTACCTCAGGTACAGAAGTTAATGCGCAAGAAGCAATTAGACGTGGCTGAGTTCAGCGTCTATTGGGATGTCGATTGCACGTTGCTGGGGGATTTGCCTCAGGTGGAGCTGCAGGTATGCTTCTGGGAGAGGCCTTGTTGCAGGTCTGCACTGAAGTCACGAGGTGCCGGGTCGGTGTTGAGCAGGAGGTCGTTCTCTGTGTCTCCACTTCCTGTGCCCCCTCCGTGGGCGCCCGCTCTCAAGTGTGTTGCTTGAGGTACTTGCTGTGTATGTAACAGAACGATAGGGAGTGTTTTGTGTATGTTTTACACGTATGTTGCATTATAGATTTCTTTTTTTTCACTTGAGGCTGTGTTTTAAGATTGATCAGTGTTGCTGTTTATACTTCTAGTTCATTGCTCTTGACTACTGCATAGCATTCCACCACATGTATCAAATACATTATAGTTATCCCTGCCTCTAGCCACCGTGTACAGGCATTCAGATTTCCAATGAACAAAGCTTATAAAGCACTGGATCTAATTCTTTTGTCTTTAAATTTTATTTATTTATTTATTTTTAGAGAGATGGGGAGGGAGGGAGAAAGAGGAAGAGAAACATCAATGTGTAGTTGACTCTTGAGTGCCCCTACTGGGGACTTGGCCTGCCACCCAGGCATGTGCCCTGACTGGGAATTGAACCCACAATGCTTTGGTTTGCAAGCCGACCCTCAATCCACTGAGCCGCACCAGCCAGGGCTTTCTTATGCTGATGTTGACATTTCACCATTGGTGGCATTCCTTAAGAAACACTTAGCCCTGGCTGGTGTAGCTTAGTGGATTGAGCGCGGGCCTGTGAACCAAGAGATCATGGTTCGATTCCCAGTCAGGGCACATGCCTGGGTTGCAGGCCAGTTCCCAGCAGGGAATGCACAGGAAGCAAACATACATTTATATTTCTCTCCCTCTCTCCTTCCCTTCCCCTCTGAAGATAAATAAATAA
>CM052542.1:6277286-6301761 GCA_028533065.1 Trachops cirrhosus
TTTTTAGTTCATTGTAGGGCGAGGGACCCCTAGAACCACCAGGCCTGGAACGCTGGCCCTGACTCCAGCCCGGCTCTAGTCCGTCTCTCTCCCAGGGGAGGGGCTGGGGGGTCGTGTCGCTCCTTGATTTGTGTCGGTTTTGTGAGCATCAGTTTTTGCCAAGCAATTTAGAGTGTTTCCAGTATTTCTGCTCAGGTACTGTCTCTTCAATTGATGTTTCATTAGTAAACCCTTCCAGGCAAAAAGGAATATTATTTTCCCTTTAGCAACTATTTTAACTCAGGCTGCTATAACAAAATGCTTTAGACTGCATTAAAAAACAGCCATTATTTTTCACAGTTCTGGAGGACGGGGAGTCTAAGACCAAGGTGCCGGCTTGGTTGGGTCCTTGGGAGCTTTTTTCTCCTGACCGCCTTCTTACTGTGTGCTCCGTGGCCTTACCTTGGTGGAGAGAGACATCTCCGTCTTTCTTCTCTTAGAGGGCCAGTAACCCCACCATGAAGTCCCACCCTCTCGACCTCATCCAGCCTAGTGGCCTACCAAAGGCCCCACCTCCAAATCCCCTTACATTGATTGGGTGGAAAGCTTCAACAGTGAACTGGAGGGAGGGGCACACAAACATTTAGCCCATAAGAGTGTCCTGCCGAGTGGTAACCACTCAGTGCCCAGTCCCTCCGAGTTCTCACCTCTCCTGCTGGCGCCCTGAGGCATGACCCACTCACCTGTTCCTGCTATATTTTTTTAAAGATTTTATTTATTTATTTTTAGAGAGGGGAAGAGAGGGGGAAAGAGAGGGAGAGAAACATCAATGTGTGGTTGCCTCTCATGTACCCTGCACTGGGGACCTGGCCTGCAACCCAGACATGTGCCCTGACTGGGAATTGAACTCGTGGCCCTTTGGTTCCCAGGCCCGAGCTCAATCCACTGAGCCATACCAGCCAGGGCTGTTCCTGCTATTTTTCACTTGTGTCGGGCATAGTTACTGACATGGGAACCTTAAGTAAAGGATGGAATGAAGAAGACATTTTGTTTTGGATGGTTTTCTTAAAGACATAGGCAAAGACATGGAGGGAGAAAAAAATCTAAATTTTGAGGTGAGCAAGTAAACACACAATTCCTTTTTCCTGGTATTAGGGCATAAGAACAGTTTAGGATAGCTAATTGTGTCTTTGGCATCTTTGCATGTAGCTGGCTCCCGTTGTTCCTTCCTAACTAGCAGGAAACAAATGTGCCGTGGGGAGTAGGGAGCTGGGGGCCTGCACACTGCCTGTGTGAACTCGGCCCTCGGCTTCCTCAGCATGATCAGCTGAGGGCACGCACCCGAAGGACTGCACACTCTCAGTGCTGCGCAAGGCGCAGGACGCTACGGCAGCCCCACACTCCAGTTTCCCCTTCCAGTCGGCTCTGTTTTGCTTCTTCCTCTGTGGTTAGTCTTAGTCTCAGAGACCAAGGAAAACCTGGTGGGGTGATGTGGAAGAGCTGTTTAAACCAGAAACACAGCAGTCACAGACCTAACTATTAAGCTCGTCATTTCTTAGCCACCAGTGGAAACGGTGGGGACCAGATAGGCTCCCTCACAGTTCTTGTAGTGAGTGCTTTGTGTGGGCGTCCGGTTTCTCTGGAGCTGTAACGCCTTTTTGTGTGTTTACTTGTGTTTGCTTTCACCCACACAGGAGGAAATGCGTCGGATCGAAGAGGAACAGAGCTTCGAGGAGTTAAAGATTCTGCGAGAGCTGGTGCACGAGCGATTTCACAAAGAAGAGGAGCTGGCGGAGGTAAGGGGTCCTCTGTGAGAAGACGCGCTCTGGCTGCTTCCCTTTTGACGTGCTCCTGCTCCCGGGGTGGGGGTGGGTGGACAAGTCCCCAGGGGCACGCCACGGCTGGTTTCTGTCTTCGGGTCCTCACGTTTGCCCCCTGTCCATTGACACAGAGCCTGCGGGAGCCTCAGTTTGATTCTCCAGGAGGCTCCCCTGGAGACCCCGAAGCCGGTGGGGGCAGCGGGATGCTGCAGTATCTCCAGTCCTGGTTTCCTGGCTGGGGCGGCTGGTCCGGGCAGCAGGCCGCCGAAGGGAAGCCGGGCGAGGGGCTGTCGGCAGAGCAGCACGAGCAGTGGACCCCTGAAGAGATCCTGGGTAAGGGGGCGGCTGGCCTCCCTCCGCGTCAGCTCCCGGGTTGCAGTGGAGGGAGGTGCTTGGCTCATCTTATGTTCCTTCTGACCCGGCCCGTAGTGTTTTCCTAACAAACAGAGAAAAGCAGAGGTTTGTAAAACAGCTGGTCTCCCGTTCATAGAGGCGGAGAGGGGATGTTTCAGGAGAGACTTCATCTGCAGTCCGGTTACTAAATTTGAATATTAGCCCAGTTTCAGGTAGCTAGGCGTGACAGCGGTTATAAGAGGATGGAGTTTGAGCCAGTTCAGAAGTTTTAAACTCTGAGGCTTGGATGCCGCCCAGAGCCGCTCTTCGCATCCCCACTGCCCTTCCCACAGCCACAGACGGCCGCGTGGATTTGAAGTAATTAAAACGGAATAAAGCATTCACTTCCTCAGCCGCACTCGCCACATTAGCCACACGTGCCAGGCGTGCCCGGAGCCACGTGTGGTTGGCGGCCACTGTCCTGGACAGAGCGGTGGAGGACGTTTCACCGTGTTGGGTAGCATGGCTTTGTCTTGTACTTGGCCGGAATCTGGACATGCTCCTTGTCGCGAATAAGTGGATGAGAGCCGTTACGAAACAGTTGGGCTGTTGTGCATTAGTGAATAAAAGTCACCCACAACTTGGGAATTCTTTTCCAAAAAAGGGAAAAGAACAGCTCCATGGTGTGATCACAACTGCTCCGTGGGCCTGGTTGTGCTTTGGAAGTTCTCCCACGTGTTTTCTTAGAGCCACGTCTTCCTCACCACCAGGCACTGAGGAGTTTTTCGACCCCACTGCGGACGCCTCCTGCATGAACACGTACACCAGGCGAGACCACGTCTTCGCCAAGCTGAACTTGCAGTTGCAGCGAGGCACCGTGACTCTGTCACACCGGGAGCCGGGCGCGCCTCGGACGGAGGAAGGCGCTTTCATGCAGCTCGAGTTTTCAGGTACTGCCCCCGGGACCGCCTGCTGGGGGCGATCTCTCTGGGTGCCCTGTCCACTCGAATAGTTGTGTTCTGGAAAGTTGCCGTGACGTCGTCCCTGGGGAAACACACGGCTCGGTGCCTGGGAGCCTCTGATTATAACGTCCATCAGCTGGTCAGTGCGTGACCTTGCTGTGTGTGTGGTGCGCTTAAAGACACCTCCTCTGATCTGTGCTGTGGGTTCATTAACACGGAACCCGTGGCCAGCCCACTGTGACTCACGCCCAGTGGAGCGGGTCTGACCCCGTGTTTCCTCTATGAGGCGCATCACAGCTTCTCGGAGCTCGGGTGCACTAGGCAGCATTTCAGCACTGCACATGCGGGCTTTCGGACAGTGAAATCGACAAGAACAGGGAAATGCCAAAACCTTGGCACTGAAGAGACCAGGAGAAGGGCGCTGTGTGCCAGATGACAGCTGAAATGAGAAGACAGGGCGCTCATTGCTCATCCTCAGCTGGGGACGTGCGCGCTGGGTGGCTCACGTTTTGCTGCCCTGCACGCATGCTCGGAAGCGCCGCGGGCACTGGGTTGGGGGCTACAGATACATTTAGTGAGCAGGCACTTCCGCACGTGTGGACTCCACCAATAACCGGGATTCACTGCTTTTGACTTCTTTTTGTGACTTGAAGTAAAGGTGTGTAAATAAATACCCAGAGGTTGGTTTTTACATCTCACAAATATTTTTTATTTCAGTTCATAAAATAGCCACTTATCTGAGGTTCCTCAGGATAGCTTAAAGGCAAATAACCAAAAAAAAAAAAAAAAAAAGCCAGTTTGTTTGACTTTGTAATCTTGAGAGCTGGAATACCATAAACTTAGTATGGACTAGCAGATTTCTTGAACGTAATTATAAAGCACTCCGTTTAAAATGCATTCTGCTAGGAAGTGTCTGATATGCCTTCGATATTTTTAAAGGTCAGTTTATATACATAGACATATAGATATCTAGATAGGGTTTTTTGGGTTTGAGTTTCAAGGAAAATAGTTCACGATATCTAATAGTCATCTGTAAAATAATGCACCTAATACTTGACAACACTTGAGGCGGCCATGGCACCGTGTCAGCTCTTACGTCTGTTTATTTTTGTAGATGTGAAACTCCTAGCAGAATCCCTTCCTCGAAGAAATTCTTCCTTGCTTTTAGTCCGGCTGGGTGGACTGTTTCTTCGGGACCTGGCCACAGAAGGAACCCTGTTCCCTCTTCTGGTCTTCCCTAATCCCGTACGTACGACAGTGGGAATGCGGGCCATCCGGGGTGGTGCTGGGTGCCCGGTTGTTTTGGGCAATCGGTAGGTAATGTTAACGCGATTCGTTTTGGCATTTGATCCTCTTGAGACAGCTGGGCTGGTTCAAGACAGACTGAAGTTAGGTAAGTTTCTAAGTTTGTCAGAGAGCAGGCGCTGGCGGGATTTATGGCAGCGTCTCTTCCTCCCCTGGGCTGCAGCCACCGCGCAGCAGTTTGCTCTGATTTGGAAGAACATGCCGTAAGCACCACTGATGTCTGCGTTTCGGGGTCAGTGTTTGAATTTCCTCTGTGTCTGCCCGACACGGTCATGCCTTCTGACCTTCATCACTTGATAGGACCTCTTACCTTTCCGGAGTTCCAGAAAACACCACCTCAAGATTTCTATATATAGATGCCAACTTCTTATATTGAATAGTCTTTATTAATCAGAAGATCTTCAGTGTTATCGAATTGGCAAAGATATGGCCAGAATAATTGAGTATTTAGCCACTTGCTCGGCAATACAATTTTTTGTGGCGGGGGTGGGGGACAGTGAGTGGATTGTGGAGAGGGCAGGTGCAGAGTGAAAATTCGAAGAGCTATACACGTTTAATGCTCGTTTAGTGGTCGTTAAGTGTGCTGAACGAAAGCAGCACACCATTGTGCAAAGGGAAAGACGTGTTTGCACTGGGTTGGAAGGAAGGCGCAGATCGAGGGATCATCCGCAGCGGCAAGTCCTCAGCGATTGGGTGTCGGATGAGTTTTGATTCGATTGTGCTCAGTGAGAGTGATGCGAAGGGTAGCCCGGAGCATGTGTGCCTGCTGAATTGTCCCCTCTCCCCTGACGTTTGTGCGTTTTCTGTATGTTTAACAGCAGAAAGAAGTTGGCAGAGTCTCACAGTCTTTTGGTCTCCAAACAGCATCTGCAGACAGAAGTGATCACTATCCTGGTAATTTGTCCTCTGTTCTTAAAACCGGTCCTGAAAAATGTGCTGATTACAGACCAGGAGTCCTGGTCAGCGGCAAGGGAGGCCGTGTGTGCTGTCGTGTGTCCTGCTGGTTGCTGTGTGGGCCCGTGTTTGACCGGGAGGCGGCCTGGTGCTCTCTGTCAACCCACGTGTAACCAGGGCAACCTCTCGGGGCCTCCCAGTTCTTGGTTTTCCTAATGGGAGCAGGTGGAGGATTCCTGTTATAAGTAAGGGTCAGTCCTTACTAGGTTCTCTATTTTATGAAGGTGTACATGAGTGTGAACTAATTGGAAACTAATTTAGGAAATGTCTTCCCTCCAGATTCCTCATCCGTCTGTTAAGAACGGAAGGACTGATACTGCTGTGTTCCCTTTCCTGTCTGGTTCTTTCCCCAGCTGCGGACCCGGACGCCCCGGTGTTTGAGATGCTGTACGAGAGGAATCCAGCGCACAGCCATTTCGAGAGGCGGCTGAATGTCAGCACCAGGCCCTTGAACATCGTTTATAACCCCCAGGCTATTAAAAAAGTAGCAGACTTTTTCTACAAGGGAAAGGTTCATACCTCAGGTTAACTTTTTTGTTTGTTTGCTCTTCTGTTACTCTCTCAAGGCCTCTTTCCTGTCGTTTCTGGTGCCCTGGACAAGGGTCATTGTGCACTCGGTGGCCTGGCAGTGGCAGCAGAGGCACGTGCCTAGGGCCGTCCTTCCCTGTCGAGTCGGAGCACAGGTCCTTGGAGGTCACTTTTCCAAGAGGAATCAGTGCCCTTAAATGTTTTCTTTATCTTTGCCCCCATTTAGCAGATATTTTTTTAACACTTCCCATTCCATTAAGATGGTGACCTCCTTGGCTACCCAGGATATTTTACACCCCTTGAATTTAGGAGGTTTGTTCAAGACTTCCCGTCTAGAGGACAGACAGGATTGATGCTCTGGTTTACTTGCTTGGTGCAGCATTAAATACCACAAAGTTCCTTTCTGCCCTTGCCCATATCAGTGATTTATCTATGTCTGCCTTTCCCCCCTCCAGAAAGAATTGAAACAGTAGGTGCAGAAAAGGCACTTTCGTTGGCAGTGAAATTGTTTTACTTTGCTAAATGTGTCCCCTCCCTCCCTCTCTATAATGATGAAGCTGTTCTAGTTTTTGGTCTGTTCTTGAGTCTTTTCATATAAATAGTAGCCCTAAATGTTTTGGCTTCATTGCGCCATCACTGACAGAATGTAGAAGACGTTTCATTCTAAATCTCATTTTCTCTTTAATGTCATGTCATGCTTTTAAGGATTTTGAAATAACATAGTTTGGAGTCTCTCAGACAATAACCTGAGAAATTCTGGTAACTTACGTAGCTTTCCCTGGCTCCCTCCTCATGACTGTCCCTCCCCCACTGTCACCTCATTCCTGTCACCCTGAGAAGTGCCCGGCCAGTCTGCAGTGGGAAACCGTGGTTGTCACGCAGACCGCTTTTTAGTTTCGGTGGAAGTTGGTGAGAACACATGTCGCTGCGCTCTCGTCCATCACACCCTTCGAAGGTCCTGATTCTCCTGTCTGCGTCCCATCTTCCAGGCTTTGGGTATCAGTCTGAACTTGAGCTGAGAGTGGCTGAAGCTGCCAGGAGACAGTACAACAGACTGAAGATGCAGACCAAGGCAGAGATCCGACAGACTCTTGACCGCTTGCTGGTGGGCGACTTCATTGTAAGTGAGCGCGCGGAAGCACTCGTGGGGCGCCGGAGGGAGGGGCAGGTTCTTCCCCTGCTGTGGGTAGGTGTGCTTGTATCGAGTATCCGATGGAATTGAAGTTATGAAATCCTTATCAGCTGGCGAAAAAAATCTCGTGTCTTTCATAGTCAGGGTTTAACGAATAAAAGAAGAATGGCTGTGACTAGATCGATCACGTTTACCCCTTGTACCAAATTTGGAGCACTCTAGGCTTATCTTTGTTCCCTTTTCTAGACCTCCTATTTTTATCCCTCTTTCACTCCAGAGCACCCCTGTTCATTTACTGTTAGCAGAAGAAAAACCACTGGAATCATCCCCCAGTTTCCGTGCCAGAGTATGACGGTCACTGTGTGATGCTAAGAAACCAGCTGGTGCAAGGGTGTCATAGTCAGGGACAGCCAAGAAACCTCTCAGCAGTCCGGCGAAACTCAGTTTCCAGCGCTGGGGTGGAGTGCACTGCCGAGATGCGGCAGTAGGTGGCGCAGTTAGAGTGTGGCTTCTTTTGGGCGGTGTGGAGCCACTGGGGTTAAGGGGTGGCAGGAAGGTTCTAAGTAAAATGTTTCGGGGTGTGTGGTATGGGATGGAGAGTCCACTCTGTTTTCTGTTTCCAAACAAATTGCAACTAATATCCATTAATCTCAGACAAAGAGGTTTCTTTTTGATAATATACGCTTTAGCTTTTACTATATACATATAATTAAGGCAATTTTCGTTGCAGGGAAGAACAGGTACAGAGTTATGAATTGTTCTGTGTATTTTTTATATTTCAAATATCAAAGCTTATGTTTTCCAGTAGTATACTAGGGCATGAAAGTCCATGGTTACCAATGTCCATGAATAAATACAAATATTTGAATTTTTGTGTTTTTTTGAGTTCTATCATTTCTGCAATACCTTAAAGTATTAAGTTCTGTAAATTTAGGAACAAGATCTTCCTTAAACCGTGGGTCATTCCAGTCAAAGAGCAGACAAACCTCCAAACCGGTAATTTGCTAATTTCCCTCCCACTTAAGACACCTGCCTGTGGTAAAGTCTTAAGCCCTCAAGTACCCGCACCTGCTTTGGTTTTAAGCTTTCGCTGTGACATCGAGGACCAATACCTTGTGCTCTGACTCCAGGTGTGGCCTTCGCAAAGGCTGGGCCCCGACCACTCTGTGTCCTTTCACCAGTTGGAGTTAAAAGCTATTTAACCGTACTTTATTTTATCTTTGCAGGAGGAGAGTAAACGGTGGACCGTGCGACTAGATATTTCCGCCCCTCAAGTGATATTTCCGGATGACTTCAAATTCAAGAACCCCGTCTTAGTTGTTGTGGACCTGGGAAGGATGCTACTGACAAATACCCAAGGTACAGTGCGGGCGGGGAGGGACGAGGACGCGGCTGGGTAGGTCACTCGGTCTGTGCTTCACCAGGTAAAGCTTAAAGAAAGGTCTGTTATGTTTTAAAACTCTGAAGTTCATTTGTCGCTCTTTTAATAATAGCTTTATTGAGTACCTTTTAATGCGTGTCCATTCAGTTGTTTTTGGCATTTTGCTGGCATTGTGCATCAGTCTCTACCTAATCCCAGAACATTTCCATCAGCCCAAAAAGCAGTTTGAACCCACCGGCAGTCGCTCTCCGTCCGTCACCCCCTGTCCCAGCCCCTGCCAGCCACTAGTCTTCATCCCTGGATACACCTGTTCTGGACAGTTCGTGAGAACGGAGTCATATGATAGGCAGCCTTCTGTGTCTGGCTTCTGTCTCTCAGCACGTTTTCCGTGTTTACCCGTGTCGTAGCCCGGGTCAGGACTTCATTCCTGCCTCTGCCGGCAGAGTGTGTCTCGTGTGCATATGGGACATTTTACTCGTCTGTTCTCAGCAGCTGGCCATTCCACTTTTTGGCTGTTAACAGTAATGCTGTTGTGAACATTCGTGTGTAGGCTTTCGTTAAACATACGTTTTCCGTCTCTCGGGTGTACTTCAGTGTGGGGTTGCTGGGGCACGTGATGACTTCGTGTTAAACATTTTGAGGAACTGCCAGGTGGTTTCCCGGAATAGCGCACCATTGTACTATCTTACTGGCAGTGTGTGAGGGCTCCGGTGTCTCTACATCCTTGCCAACACTTGTTATTACCCGATTTTGGGATTGCAGCCATTTCTATGGGTGTAAAGTAGTATCTTGTTGTGGGTTTTGTTTTATTTCTTACAGTAACATTTTGTATTTTAGTAAACATTGTTTCTCAGTACTTAATTTCAGGAACAGAGATTTAATCTGTTTAGGGATATTAGGGACATATATAAAAAGACTCCTGGAAGGTAATTCCATTATGAGTGTGTTGTAAAATCCCCAATAGAGCCAGTGTTCCCCTTGGGATGGGAGGGAAGACAGAGGGGGTTCACGGCATTAGGATTGAGGAAGCTTGCCAAGTAATTTCGAGCTTATCTTTACTGAGCAGACCCAAGGGAGAGTGTAGGGCAGCGGATGTGAGCAGGAGTGGGACAGCCGGGCGCTCAGGGGATGAGAAGGGAGTGAGAGCTGAAGAACAGGGCCACACAACCACAGAAAGCACCTGCTCGAGTTGACAGACATTGGCATGGAACAGGGATGCAGGTGGCCAGGCCCAGTGCGGTGTGTCTGTAGTTGTCTCGGCCGCAGGAACAGGGACGCAGGTGGCCAGGCCCAGTGCCGTGTGTCTGTAGTTGTCTCGGCCGCAGGAACAGGGACGCAGGTGGCCAGGCCCAGTGCGGTGTGTCTGTAGTTGTTGCAGCCGCACTTGGCGGTAGGGAGGCGGACTTTGGATTGCGGGCTCTGGAGAGTGCGGCGTGTTGAGAAAGCGCTGCTGGCCCGGCACTGGCCCAGGCACTGGGGGCGCCGTGCTGAGTAACACAGAGAAGACCTCAGTCCTTTTGGCACATCCTAGTGGGGGGCAAAACGAACACACAGGCAAACTGGGCAGAAAGGAAGCGATGCAGGCAGGCCGGCGGTAGCGCTCGGGCAGGGCGGCTCACGGCAGGGGTGCGGTTTCCGGCAGCGGGTCATCGGCTGTGCACGCGGACGTGTGTCCCCGTGTCAGCAGGTCTCCGTCCTTTCTCATCTGCTTTCCTTTGTGTTTTGTTTTCCAAATTAATGGGTGAGTTCACACTGACAAAAATGGTGAATGCAGGATATTGGCTTAGAGTTTTCATGCGTTTATTTTTTTAAAAACTGGGGTTGCTCTGCTTTACTTGATTATTATACTGAAGGAAAGAAGGCAGGGGCAGACATAGACTGTGAATTCTCTTTTTTTACCTGCAGATGAGCCCAGCAAGAGTGGGGACGGGTCAGCGTCTGAAGAGAATCAGTTCAGCGATGAGGAGTATAAGACCCCCCTTGCCACGCCTCCCAATACCCCGCCTCCTGAGGCGAGCCCCAGCGGGGAGAAAACGCCTCCGTTCTCTGCAGCCGAGTTCAGTGAAGAGCAGCTCCAGGCGCACCTACTGAGCACGAAGATGTACGAGCGGTACTCCCTGTCGTTTATGGACCTGCAGATCATGGTGGGGCGGGTGAAGGACAACTGGAAGCACGTCCAGGACACTGACGTGGGGCCGACCCACGTGGTCGAGAAGTTCAACGTCCACCTGCAGTTAGAGCGCCGGCTGATTTACACGTCGGATCCCAAGTACCCCGGGGCCGTGCTCTCCGGCAACTTACCGGACTTGAAAATCCACATCAACGAAGATAAAATTTATGCCATCAAGAATTGCTTCGCGCTGCTCACCACGCCAGACATGAAGACGTCTGACCCTCAGATTAAAGAGAAGATTTTCCCCCAGGAGGACCAGCGGGGAAGCTTGCAGGACTCGGTCATGAATCTGACGCAGAGCATCGTGATGTTGGAGCAGCGCACCCGGGAGGTTCTGGTGGAGTCACAGCTCCTCCTGGCCGAGTTCAAAGTGAACTGCATGCAGCTCGGCGTGGAGAGCAACGGCCAGTACATTTCCGTGCTCAAGGTGTTCGGCACCAACGCTCACTTCGTGAAGAGGCCTTATGACGCCGAAGTCTCCCTGACCGTTCATGGTTTGCTCCTGGTGGACACCATGCAGACTTATGGTGCAGATTTTGACCTGTTGATGGCTTCCCATAAGAACCTGAGCTTTGACATCCCCACGGGAAGCCTCCGGGATAGCAGGGCCCAGTCTCCTGTCTCTGGATCCAACATGGCCCCCTTCACTAACGCTGCCACACTGAGCAGCCAGCCAGTTCCTAGTGTCTCACTTGACAGAATTCTCACCAAAGAGCAGGAGTCCCTCATTAAATTGGAATACCAGTTTGTGAGTTCAGAGTGCCCATCCATGAATCTGGATAGCTCTCTTCAGGTGGTTTCATTGCAGGTGAATAATTTGGATATTATCCTAAACCCAGAGACAATTGTGGAGCTGATTGGTTTCCTTCAAAAATCCTTTCCCAAGGAAAAAGATGATTTGAGCCCCCAACCTTTAATGACTGAGTTCGAAAGAAGCTTTAGGGAACAAGGCACTTACCAAGCTACGTACGAACAGAACACTGAGGTTGCCGTGGAGATCCACCGTCTTAACCTGCTGCTCCTTCGGACGGTGGGGTTGGCCAACGGAGAGAAGTATGGCAGAAAGATCGCAACCGCAAGTATAGGTGGCACCAAAGTCAACGTCTCGATGGGGAGCACCTTCGACGTGAACGGCTCCCTCGGCTGCTTGCAGCTCATGGATCTGACACAGGATAACGCTAAGAACCAGTACGTTGTCAGCATCGGGAATTCCACGGGCTACGAAAACATCATCAGCGATATCGGCTACTTTGAGTCCGTGTTTGTCAGGATGGAAGACGCGGCCCTCAGCGAAGCTTTGAGTTTCACGTTAGTTGAGAGATCGAAACAGGAATGTTTTCTCAGCCTCAGGATGGCCTCCCTGCATTACAACCACTCTGCGAAGTTTCTGAAGGAGTTGACCTTGTCCATGGATGAACTGGAGGAAAATTTCCGGAGCATGCTGAAGAGCGCGGCCACCAGAGTCACCACGGTGCTGGCCACCAAGACAGCCGAGTACAGCGAGATGGTGTCGCTCTTCGAAACGCCACGGAAGGCCCGGGAGTCCTTCAGCTTAGAGGACAGCGACATATATGGGCTCGGCCTGGCTGCCTCGCACTCCGACACTGTGAAGCTGATCTTGAACATAAACATTGAATCGCCGGTGGTTTCTATCCCTCGGAAGCCCGGGAGTCCGGAGCTGTTGGTCGGGCACTTGGGACAGATATTCATCCAGAATTTCGTGGCAGGAGACGATGAATCCAGAAGTGACCGTCTGCAGGTGGAAATCAAAGACATTAAATTATACTCTTTGGATTGCACCCAGTTGGCGGGCAGAGAGGGTGCTGGGTCAGACGCCAGCCGGGTGTCGTGCCCGCCCTCCGGGTCTGCCAGTGCCAGCAGCCAGGAGGAGGCCCACTTCACCCGACACGACTTCTTTGAGTCTTTGCACAGAGGCCAAGGTGAGGAGCGTAGATTGCGTCTTGTTTTGTCTAAAGATGCCGAACCCAGCTCACGTACGCTTTGCTGAAAACAACAGCAACACCTTTTTCTTTTAGAATTATTCCCAGTGAATGTTTAAAAAATCACACTGGAATTTTACTAGAATGCTTCACGTTAGGTTGATACGTTTTTCATCTTTTCCCATCCAATGCGGTATTTGGTGAAATAAGAAATTTTTCAAGTGGCCCCTTTTGAAATTGGGTGAGTGCTCATTTACAGGAATGTTCCAGTGAGTGGATTCTGTTAAAATATTGTTTAATTTGTTCGACTACTTCTGATTTTTCAAATGTCTACGCTGTAGACCTTTCCTAGTTAAACATTGTCATCCCGAACAGCTAGAGGACTCGGCATACTTAGAATGGGAAATTTAGGCTGTGGGTGCTGTGCTCCCCTCTTGGTATTCTGCCATCTCTCATCCTGGGTTGGTCCAGGGTGCTGGGAACGACGTGCCTGTGCCTGTGTTCTTAGCCCCTTTGGCTGCAGCCAGACAGTTACTCTGTTACTCTCAGCATCCTCCAAAATCAGGTAAGCCCTGGAGCACTGGTGAGGACACTCATGCCTTTGAGGACTTCTGTGCTTCGCAGATGTTAATTCACGAACTATTTGCGTCCTTACCCAAAGATCGCTCTCTCTGCTTGGGTAAAAGCTGCTCACTTAGAGCTGTTCCCTTGTCCTTGGTTCTGACTTAGGCCCGTTCAGAGGAATCGGTCTGTACCTGGAAGCTGGGTAAGGATGAGCAGTGTGGCTCGGAAATGTCCTCCTGGGAGGCTGAGAGGAGCTTAGTGAACATAGCCCCTGGTCTGGGTTAATGGTCACCACGTCACCCTTTGAAGCCACCAGCTGGAGCATGTCGTGGAAATACTGTTTCTTTTTGTGTGTAAATTGATCTCGTGCCTCTGCGCGCTGTGGATTTTGGTGCCGGGATAGTCGTCCACGTCTGTGCTCGAGCCCGGGCCCCAGCCTGAGGGCTGCTCGTGGGCACCCCGTTTTGCGTGTGCTGCCTGCCCTTCATCGGCAGTCAGGCGGGGACCAGTGGTGTTTGCAGACCGTCACGCCCTCTCTCTCCTGCAGCCTTCCACATCCTGAACGACACCACCATTCAGTTTAAGCTGGAGAAGATCCCGATAGAGAGGGAGTCGGAGCTGACTTTCTCCCTCAGCCCGGACGACCTGGGCACGTCCAGCATCATGAAGATCGAAGGGAAGTTTGTCAACCCCGTTCAGGTGAACACCTTGTCGACTTTCACATCAGGACAGTTGAAGTCACGTGTCTGTTTTGTATCTTTAGTGTGTAAATATATCTAGATTTTGTCATATATTTACATATAAGCTTCTGCAAGGAAAATACGTGAAGTTAAGGAGATATCTGTCATTAATGCACGTCAGTGTGGATCACTTGCCCCAGTTAACGTGGCGTCCTTTGGTTGTGTCCCTTTGTCACCGGGAGCCAGTCTTGTTAGCCGTCTTCTGGTGGAGGGGGTGAGTTACATAGAGGAAGGGGGCAGATCCTTAATTCCATTGCCATTCAGAAATGAGGGGAATTACTGCTTAAAAATTCAGTGTCTCTTTCCCAGGGGGATATAATTCTTATCCGACTCTGACATGCTTGGCCCAGCCTGTAAAATAATCTGATTATCGGGGCTGCTGACAGATCCTTTCAAGGGGGAATTAGAATTAGTCTTGCCCTCTTGGAAATGAAATGGGCCTGGGTAGGGATTCCGTGTGTGTGTGTGTGTGTGTGTGTGTGTGTACATTTGCCCTCCTTTTTCCTTTAAAAGTGTCATTTTTCCTGCTTTTACAGGGATGAGAGAAAAAAGCCTAACATTATAAAACGGCAAGGACAGACAGGATCTCAGGACCGTGGGCCCTAGGCCTGGGCAGTAGTTGGTCACCAGTCTGTGTCGGGGGTGCCGTTAACTGGACGCGCAGCTTTTGGCGTCAGTGGTTCCCGGGTGTGGGTCTCTGGGCGACAGCCCGTTCCCCGAATGCTCACCTTAAGTGAATGCTCACCTTAAGTTCAGCACATAATGTGAATTCTGTTGGATCATATTGACTTATTCTTATAGTTACCATTGACTTACTGTAGTTTTAGAGGACATTCTTTGTTAAAATTATTTTAAATTATTAAAAATTTTTAAATATTTTAGAGTATTTTATTATGAGAAAACTTAAATGTGCACAAAAGTAGCTAATGAACCGTATGCACCCATCACTCAGGTTTTTTTCCCCCACCCGATTTTGGGGCAAATCCCAGAACTCATGCCATTTTATCTCTATTATTTGGAATGTGCCTGTACAGACTACATACATTTCCTGACTGACTACAATAATGTTGTCATGCTTTGTAAAGTAAATGAGGATTCCTTGGTATCATGACATTTATTTTCAGATGGATTTATTTGAGGCTCTAACAGGGTCCACATGAGGCGTTTCTACCCTCGTGCATCCGTGGGTCTCTGTTGATTTGGTTTCCCTCTCACTTTTTTCCCCAAGCCATTATTTTGTTGTGAAAGCCAGGCCAGTTGAGTGTCCCACATTCTGGATTAGCTGACTGTTGGTGGTGTCACTTAATTCGTTCCCCCACATCCCCTATGAATTGTGACTTCATTCCACAGGTTTAACTGGAAGCAGGTTCATTTTTTGCTTTGTTTTTAGCAAAGGTGGTGCTGTGTACGTTGTACTGCACCGTGTCAGGAGACATGTAGTGTCTGCTCATCTCTCCCGGTGACACCGGAATTGGCGATGGTGCTCAGGGGGCGGGAACCTGATCCCTCCGCTGTGAGATTCTCCATCGGTCATTCACATACGGGCTCATTCCCTCCATGAGCTGTGATGGGGCAGGTTATTTAATTAGGGGTCACACAATGATTGCTTTCTAGTTCTGTGATTTCTGTGTCTATTTGGAATTCCTCTGGTGAAAAATTGTTCTTAAGTTAATGAAAAACTTGCCAGAAATCTTTTTAATGAGAAATTGTAACTGAAAACAAAGTAAGGGAGAAAGAAACATAGGTAACAATAGATCATCAGCATGGTCATGACGGAGTACACCTGTTTAGCCGTAGTAAACGTAGGTCATCATACTGCTTGGTGATGATGCGTGAGCTTTAGGTCTTGTTTCCCAGTCCTGTCGTGTGGCCACACGAGACTTCTAGCAGTGTTCCCTCCAATTTCCGTAGCTGTGTTTGTGGGTTAGAGTGATTCAGTCACAGAGAGGGTTATCAGCGGCGAGGGGGAGGGGAGGGAATGGGGAAAAGGTACAAGGAAGAAGAAGCATGAATGGTAGGTACAAAATAGACATGGGGAGGTAAAGAATAGTATGGGAAATGGAGAAGCCAAGAACTTATATGTACGACCCATGGACATGAACTGGGGGGGAATGCGGGTGGGAAAGGGGTACAGGGCAGAGGGGAATAAAGGGGAAAAATGGGACAACTGTAACAGCACAATCAATAAAATATATTAAAAAAAAAAAGAAAGAGTGATGCCGGCCTACAGCCAGCAACCCTTACTGAACATTTATTGTGTATAGACTGTTCCGTGAGGCACTGGCGGGGGCCTTTTGAACACACGTGGGTCCGAGAGAGGGGTAGGGATAGAAAAGAAAACAGCTAGTCCTTGCTGTCGGCTAATTTGCACCCTCTTGGGGAGACCCGCACGATCGCCTTTGGCAATCTGTGGGCAGTGCCGCCGAGTGCAGTTAGTAAAGTAGCGGAATAACTGAGTTTTTCTCCTTGCGCGCAGGTGGTGTTGGCAAAGCACGTGTACGAGCAGGTTCTGCAGACGCTGGACAACCTCGTGTACAGCGAGGACCTGAACAGGTTTCCCGTCAGCGCTGCCTCCTCGCCCTGCCCCAGCTCTCCGCTGCCTGCCCTCGGCGCCTGCGGCGAGCCTTCCGCCGAGAGGAAGGAGAACGGGTTGTTCAGCCACTCCAGCCTTTCCAACTGTTCCCAGAAGTCCTTGTCCCTGAAGGAAGCCAAGTCCTTCACCCAGATTCAGGCCAACTTCTGTATAGCAGAGCTTCAGGTTCAGCTCAGTGGGGATCTGACTTTGGGGGCCCAGGGGCTCGTGAGCCTGAAGTTTCAGGATTTTGAGGTGGAATTCAATAAAGACCACCCTCAGACCTTGTCCGTTCAGATTGCCCTGCGCTCTCTGCTGATGGAAGACCTGTTGGAGAAAAACCCGGATTCCAAATACAAGAACCTGATGGTGTCTCGGGGAGCCCCTAAGCCGTTAAGTTTAGCGCAGAAAGAATATCTTTCTCAGTCTTGCCCTTCATTGTCCAACGTGGAGTACCCCGACATGCCTCGGTCTCTCCCTTCCCACATGGAGGAAGCCCCCAACGTCTTCCAGCTGTATCAGAGACCCGCCTCGGCGCCCCGGAAGAGGCAGAAGGAGGTCCCGGACCAGGACTACCCCTTGACTCCCCCTCCGTCTCCAACGGTAGATGAGCCCACGATCCTTGCCGGAAAGAGTAAATTTGATGATTCCCTGGTCCACATCAATGTATTCTTGGTGGATAAGAAGCATCCGGAGTTCTCGTCCCTTTACAACCGAGTTAACCGGAGCATCGATGTCGATTTTAACTGCCTGGACGTGCTCATCACACTGCAGACCTGGGTGGTGATACTGGATTTCTTTGGGATCGGTTCCACTGCAGACAACCATGCAATGAAGGTCCTGCCTGAGGACGCTCTGCAAAACGTGAGGTCAGAGTCCAGCGCTCTGCTAGCGTCTGAACTGCAGGAGCCGGTTAACACCAAGCTGGACCTCAAGGTATCAGTGCCCTCCCGCCCCTTGAGGTTCTGAGAGTGAATTGTAGTTTATTTAAATGCTGTCATTATACATTTACTGTGGAAAACAGACCTTGCTGGCAGGGGAGCTATATGGTCTTCTAGGTGTCTGTTCCAAAAGGGTAGACAAGGTTTTAGAAAACGTTTCAGTGTAGATCCCATCTGGAGGCGGGGACAATACACGGTTTAAGTAGCTCTTTATGTTTTTGGGGTTGTACAGTTCAGTGGAATCATTTAGTTTCTCTGAGCCTCAGTTTCCTCATCTTCCATCATCCCATTGAGATAACTGGATGCGGTAATGTATGGAAAGCACCTAGTGAAGTGTCTAGTGTCTTTACAAGGTGGCTTTTATCATCATCTCCCCACTCACTCAGAATGTCGGCTTTGGTTGAGGGCAGCAGTACAGTGGCTAAGAATGAAGTCTCAAAAGTCAGGCTGCCTGGCTTTAAATCCTGCCACTTTTCTCGTAACCACACAGCTGTGTGGCTGTGGCACATTTTTTAACCTGCTCCTTAGTTTTCTCCTCAATAAACTGGGTTGTGAAATGGTGCCCCCACCGCTGGGTTGTTGCAAGAGTTTGATGAGATGATACAGGTAAGGCCTTTTGCACAGGGCGTGGCTGGAAGTAGCAGTCCGTGAACGATAGCTATTATTATTTTTATTACTACATGGATTGCCACACTTACTTGTCTGTGGTACTCATGTTGTAAATGTTGGAAAACACATAGAACAGACGGCATTTGAATGTAAGGCTGTTCTGCTCCGGGTGACAGAACAGTGAGGTGTGTAAGCAGTTAAATTTAGATGACCACTTGGGAGCACCTCATTGTAACAAGCACCAGTCCAGCACCCTGGCCCCCACCAGTGGGTCTCGAGGATGACGTTCTTCCCCGACATGCCTTAGCACGCGTGGGCTTGCACTTGCTGCTGGGGAGAAGTCGGGGAGGGGAATCATGTTTTTTCCGGTTGCAGTTTTTTTTATTTCTTTCGCTGGCAGTAGGCTTCATTCCTCCAGAAAGCGAAGAGCTCTTAGAGAGTTCGGTACGAATCAGCTTTTCCTCTCGCATTCAGCGTCTGACCGAATGTCTTGGCAATATCCCAGGGCCTCCGGTACCGCGGTTAGCAGGACAGACGGAAACTGGAGAGGCTTCACTCGCTCTTCTGGACTTCCCGTGTCCGCAGCTGCACCCGTGTCTGTGCTGCCTGCAGTACCTGCCTCGGGAACCTGCGGTGTTGCATGTGATGTGTTTCCAGGGCCTTTGCACGGATAGGTAGAGCTGGCTTTCCAAAACCAGGCTAGATAACTGCCCCTCAAAAGCGCACTGTTTTAGAGTTGGAATTTTTGAAAACATTTTTAGTGTGAAGATTTTCAGACATGTCCCAGAGAGAACAGTGTGAGGACCCCTGTTCCAGCCCTGTGATTGCCATCCCATTCACCTCCTTCCTTTCTTCCCTTTGCTGAAGGGTTAAAAGCAGATTCCAGGTAGCATTTCATCTCCACAGACTTCAGTATTCATTCTGGAAAAACACAGACTTTAAAAAATAGAACCACAATTCATCGTCCCATCTAACTAAACCAACAAGAATTTCGTGGTGTCACGTGACACCCACCAGCCCATACTGATTTCCCCGATGGTCGCAGAAATGCCCATTACTGGTGGGGTGTAGAGCAACGAACGGTGTCAGGAGCTTCATGTCTCTCCTTTGATGTCTGCAATTTGGTGGGATACTGTGCTTTTCCGAGCTGTCCGTTCCTCATCTACAAAATGAGGGCAGTTCGGTCACGTGATGTGTGAACGTTCTGGACGGAGATCCAAGTCAGGTGCACGTGTCACAGTTGCTGCCGTGTCTCCGAAATCTGTCAGTTGAGGTAGGCCAGCCTTCCCCCCGCTCACCCCCACGCAGCTGACTTGGAGACGCTGGGTTAGAGCGCTGCAGAGTGCCCGCGTTTCGGGTTTGCCAGTGCTCTTCTGTTTCCTCCTGATTTTGGAAATGGAAGTTACTTCTAGAGACGTGAGCGGATTCAGTTCCACTTCCTGGTAGAAACATCTCTTAGGTGGCGCTGAGTGTGTCCCGTTGCATCACGCCCGGAGGTGCACAGCATCTGGCTGTCCCACCTTTAGGGGTGCTGCGGCTCACACTTAGATAGTGGGTTCGGGCAGTGACAGCTGGCTGTCTCCAAAGAAAGCGTTTTTGTTTTTTTTTTTAAAGATTTTATTTATTTATTTATAGAGAGAGGGGAAGGGAGGGAGAAAGAGAGGGAGAGAAACATCAATGTGCGGTTGCCTCTCGCATGCCCCCTACTGGGGAATAGGCCTGCAACCCAGGCATGCGCCCTGACTGGGAATCGAACTGGTGACCCTTTTGTTCACAGCCTGCACTCAATCCACTGAGCTACACCAACCAGGGCCAAAGAAAGTGTTTTTAGACCCAGCGTATAAGGTTATGTGGTGATAAGTGACTGGAGGTTCTACGGTCCTCTCTTCATGGGAATCCTGGTCCCTCGGGTCCATCTGTGGCCTTTGTCCGGAAGCTCCCTGCAGGCGAGCCTCTGTGGCACTGGGGTGGCACCTCGGTCATTGCTGCCCTGTTCCTTTTTCCTCTGCCTTCCTCTACAGATGTTTCCTTCTTCTTTTCCTCTTATTGTTTTCTTCCATTTCTCATCTTTTTCTCCCTAGTAGTTTATTCATCGAACATTTCCTGAGCACGTACTTGGTGGTCGGCACCGAAGGCTGAGGGGTTTTAGTGGGGCACGGCCATTGGGAAGCCATGCGTGTGAATCCAGGTTTGCTCTCCATTCTCCTTCCTTCCCTGCAGCTGATCCGTTATCCTCAGTGATGGCGCACAGAGGCGCCTGCCTCCACACACCCTGGGCTCGGAGGTCCTTTGAGCATTTCAAACGCCGCTATTACAGTACAGGCTTTGTTTGTTACCAGGGATGCTGTCTGCGAGACAGAGGGTTTGGCTTTCTTCTGTCTGTGGTTGTCCCTTGGAAAGGAAATCGTTGACTGTGGTTTCTAGGTGAAGTCCCAGTTGGACAGCAGGGGCTTCTCTTAAATATTTGTCCAAAGACATTAAACAAGATTCTAAATCATATTTATCATTTTGTTTTGACAAATTTTTTTTTTCAAATACAAGCTAAAGTTCATTTAGAAAGTCACAGAGGTAGAAAAAGTGAGCCAGCTGGGCTTCGTGGGCTCAGGAAACAAGTTCCGTAGGCAAAAGAAGGGTCCGCGGAGCCTTGGGGGGACAGAGAGAGTAAAGGTACGCACCTAGAGGGAAGAGGAGGGGGAGGAGGGGCAGAGTGCTGGGGAGAGAGAGAGAGAGAGAGAGAGAGAGAGAGAGAGGGAGAGAGAGAGAGAGAGGGAGGGAGGGAGAGGGAGCGCGAGCCCAGTTTGGACACGTTTCTTAGTGTGAGGCTTTACTTAAGGAATCTGTGAGTGATGAGAACAGTGCAATATTGAAGACAAATGCCAAAATGAGAAAAGCTGTTTTGTAATGGGAAACGTCTCACTAACAGCATAGACAAGGCAGCCACGGAGAAGACACCGCAGAACCGGGGTTTTCGGTTGCCCAGTCGAGTTCCCGTCTCGTGGGCTCTCTCCTCAGAACAGGGTCCGCCTGGCTACAGCCCGCCGAAATGACGTGGGCATCGACAAGGCTTTACCGTCAACGCCCCGAGCCTTCCCGCTTCCTCCCCGATTTGGTTCTGTTGTTGGCCTGAAGGGTGGGGACCCTTCCCCCCAGTAACAAGTGCCTTCCCTTGTCTTCCGTGCGCCTAGGTTCATTCGCTCTCTCTCGTGCTGAATAAGACCACCAGCGAGCTCGCTAAAGCGAATGTGTCCAAATTAGTGGCACACCTGGAGATGATTGGTAAGTGGGGAAAATCGAACTTGGGAAATCTGGGAAGACTTTGCATGTCTCGCTCACAGATCTCAATGTCCTCACGTGCTGAGGGGGGTGTGGGATGAGGGGCTCCGCTGTGGCCGTGGTTTATGACGGCCATTCCCAAGTGCTGGCTTCTGCGTCAGAGTTGTCTGGGCGGCTTGTTAAAAATGCAGGTTTCTGGCGCATCCCCCCCACTCCGCCCCACTGGCCCCCCCCCCACACCGCCCCACTCCGCCCCACCCCCTCCTGCCCTCATCCCAAGACTCTGATTCAGCAGGTTGGGATGCGGCCCTGGCACCTGTGTTTTTAACAAACTGGTGACTACATAATTTTTTTTTTGCCTAAATTAGGGCATTTTTGAGAGTGAGAAGGGCATTATTAGTAATTACACCTGGGAAATGACAGTTATATGCTAGTTACACCTGGTGTATAACAAGGCTGTCTCTGGGAAACCAGGGCATGTGCTCACGCTATTGCGGTAAAGAGGGGGAGCCACCAATGGTGGGGGGGGGGGTTCAGGCAGGAGGACATTGTAGCGAGCCTGGCATTCTTTCTCAGGGGACTCTGTAGGTCGAACTTCTCAGTAGAACAGCCGTGATCAGCTGCGGCAAGTTCTAAACAGTAGGGGCTAATAAAGTGAATAAAACACTGTTCCTTTCATAAGAAACACGTAATGAAACATGGATGATTACAAAGCTCAAATGTTGACCCTGTAGTTCAAAATCAGAATGTCTTTCGGGAAAGGAATGAACTGAAATTGAGGTTTTTCTGCTTGGTGTAAATTAATCTCTAAAGGCTTCCTAGAAGAGATAGGTCTTTCATTTTGGCGGAGCTGGGGTGTTTTTGTGAGAGGACATTAACAATCAAACCTAAGTACATATGTATCTTCAATGCATTGGGAGCTGAACTGGTCATTGTTTTATGATGCTAATTGTGATCATAAAATTTGTTTTACAGAAGCAACGGTTTAGCATGTTTCTTTTTAATGCCCACCCCCCGTTAAGAATGATTTATTACAGGTGCACTTCTCAGGGGTGTGCGTATCCACGCTCCTCCTTTGTTCTGCCCGCCTTCCCCGGGGCTTCATCCTGTGGTACCGGAGTAGCTTCAGATCTGTCTTTAGTGTCTGCCTCATTAATGTTTTTTTAATTAAATCACACCAAAACCGAGTAAGGTTGCTTGAGTACCTGACATAGCTCTGTCTTTTATCCATAGTACGATTAATAGACCTTGTGATATTTCCCTAATTTTAATTAGGGGTCTAATCTCAGCATGGGTCATGTTTTTATAGTTGTGTTTTTTCTTTAAGTTGTTTATGCATTTAGTTTGATTTCCCTCCTGTTGCAAATGTTAAGGTGTGACGTTGCTGTGTTATTTCAGCCCCTATGGGTTTCTGCACTGAGCCTACTTGAAAAATCGCACAATGTGTTGTTTTTTCCCTGGGTGTGTCGGAAGGGGAAAACTTGCTTTCGACATGTAGTTTGATTCAACAGCGAAAAGTCTGAGGCGTGCATAGATCTGTGTTTGTGTCAGATGTTGTTCAGGTGCGTGACAAAAAGGGTACTAATGTGTCCCGATTTTCACCTCCCTAGAGGGGGACCTGGCCCTGCAGGGAAGCCTCGGGAGCCTGTCTCTCAGCGACCTCACGGCCCACGGGGAGCTCTACAGGGAGCGCTTCACCACCAGCGGGGAGGAGGCGCTCATCTTCCAGGCTTTCAAGTAAGAGCACGGGCTGTTCCTCGCTTGACGATTTGTCGTAATTGCCTGCCGTGTCCGAGTTTTGTTGACTAAGCAAGGAAGAAAAGTTTAAAAAAAATGTACCTTCTCACATAAAATTGATATGGGGAGGAGTCCTGATCTATTCTGAAATGGAACTGTGTTGAAGTGGGCTGCTCGGGTTCCATGAACAGTTGGGGTGTGATTGAAATAATGCTGGTTTACCAGAAGTCCTGGGCTCGTGCTGGTCTCCCGCTGACTTACGTGACCGTAGGCGACTCACTTCACCTCTGTGCATCAGTGTTTGATTTAAATGTTGAGGGGGCTGAGGTTGATCAGTTTCCACCGGGCTGTAAACATTCTGAAATGATTTCAGGCGGGGCTTCTTTTTGTCCCCCTGCATAAACATAATCTCTATTGAATCTTCTCAATTTTAGGATTTAGAAGGCATCTGTCAACCTACATAGTTACTCAAGACTGGTTTTCTTGGAAAGCAGGAAGTTTGCAATGCTGGTTTTTCAACCCTTTGGGGAGCTGTTAGAAAATATAATATCCATGTCATCGTGTATTGAGGATTTAGACTGATTTGTTTCTGTAATGACCTACCCCGGTGGTGTGGTCCCATGAGAAATGACAGAATTAATATAAAACTCTTAACTCTCTGTCTGGTACAAAATAGGTGCTCAGCAAATGGGAAAATGGGAATTCCCTTCCCCAGTGCCTATGTCTTATAAAATAATTTATTATTATGACGCCGCACTCCGTTAAATTCAGAATCGTTCCTAAAGCTTTCTAATTTATCGTGGAATGCAGTTGCTAAGCCTCTGGGCTTACACTTCACTGAAGTTAAACATTCTGGTGGCTTCTTTCTGCCACCAGAAGACAGTTTTCCCCAGAAACGTCGGTTTGGTTGCCCAGTTTTCTCCATTGTTTCATGGCCTTATTTTTATTATCTTTCAAGTCCGTATTGTCACAGCCCTTGCTAGAGTGCAGCGAGCAGGAAGAGTCACTTTTCCTTGCAGGCCCAGGTGAGCAGTCTGAGCCACAGATGGCTTCTGAGTGCGTCCTGGAATCCAGGGAGGGTTTAGTGCCCGGAGCTGCCCCAGTGCCTCACCCTGGCTGTCTGCCACACCAGACTTTTATTTCACATCCTCAACGCACGGCGAAGCTCAGAAAGGGGGTAGTCATTGGCATTTGCTTTGTAAAACTTGATTGTGGATTTCCGTTTTAATAGTTCCAGCTGTTCCCAGGGAACCCCCTAAATCGACCCAGGCGGTCCTCAAATCCTGACTTGTGTCTGGGTCACACTTTCCGGCCTGTAGGTACGGACGGCCCGACCCGCTGCTGCGCAGGGAGCACGACGTCCGGGTGAGCCTGCAGATGGCCTCCGTGCAGTACGTGCACACCCAGCGCTTCCAGGCGGAGGTGGTGGCCTTCATCCAGCACTTCACGCAGCTGCAGGACGTGCTGGGGCGCCAGCGGGCCGCGATCGAGGGGCAGACGGTAGGTGCCCCCTCTCCGCGCGGTCCGTCCAG
>CM052542.1:6302261-6325822 GCA_028533065.1 Trachops cirrhosus
AAGCTTTGTTTTCACTAATTTCTGAACTGTTAGTTAAAAGATGGTAACTTAAGAAATAGACACTGTCTTTATAGCGGGAATGTTAAAATTTTTTTAGTTTAAATTTTTTTGATTATGTTACATATTGATTTGGTACAGAATCAAAGTAAAAAAGAACATTTGGAGAAAAGTCTTCCTTCTCAATTACTTTCCCTCAACCCCCCCCACTTTCTCTCCTGTAAGCAGTGTTATGGTTTCCTGCATTCTAGATAATGTATTTGAAAAAATTATATATATATAAAATAATCAAATCATAGGGAATATGAAAAAAGAATCAGTCTTACTAATCTCATAGCACCATAGGTATGTTTTAAATTATTTTCATTTTCCCCCTATACATGTTTCCATTGTTATAATCATGGAATATATCACCTTTTTTCTCTCTTTAGAAACTTAAAAAAATTGGTATTTGACACATAGAAAAGAATTATCTGTACAAGTTACAAAGTATGATGATAAAATGAACACCTGTGAACCCATCAAATGAAAATTAAAACTTTGCTGAGCCTGCTGTGCCTGTCCCTCCCCTGCCTCATTCCCCTGTCAACCCCCCAATAATCACTGTCCTGATCTGGGGTCTGCTAGTCCCTTTGGAACTAAAAAAAATCTTTATAATGATCTTTATAAAATGCTATTAAAATGTAGTCAGTGCTCTGTGACTTGCTTTTCTTGGTCGCTTAGTGTGTGAAGATTCTTTCAGGTTGTACGTGTCATTGCATCTCATTTATTTTCACCGTTAGATTCCATCGTGTGTAACACGCAGGATTCCCCGTTTCCGTGTCGAACGTTGGGGTTGTTGGCAGTGTCCCCTACCGTGCACGTGTAACAGTTGTGCCGAGACGCTGAGGAGTGGAACTTCTGGGCTGTAGAGATCTGTGCTTCTCTGTGTAAGCTGGTGCCAGGCCGTCTTCGTCACACACCGCCGTCAGCAGCGTGCAAGAACTCCTGTCATTCCTATTTTTCCACCCTTTTATCTTGGGCCAGTTATTGAGTGTAAAATGGTGTTGTATTTGTGGTCTGCATATGCTTTTTAGAAAAACGCTTTTTTAAATTGAGAAGCATATGGTTCATGTAGTGAAGTACAGAATCTGTTGACTTCATGAGTACATCTTGGGAATCCGGCTTTTCATAACCTTTTTCCGTCTTGCTTTGCACTTTTCAAAGCGATTCTATTTAATAACCATATACTCCATCAGGTTAGTTCACTTACCCATTTCCTTATTTTTTTGAACATTCGAATTGCTTCCAGTTTTTCATTCTTACGAGTAATACTTCCGCGAATATCTTTGTTTCCATAGTTTATTTTTTGAATAATTTCGAATGGCAGGATGTAATCCCATAAATGGTATTGAATACTTAGGTGGTATCATTTGATAGGACCGGATCCTGTAAAGCCGTGGACATTGTTGTAACTGGCAGCTCAGCTTCGCTCCCTGTTGTCTGTTAGATAGAATCCTGTGCGTTTAAACGGCTGCTCCCACGTACCCTTCACACCGCAGCCGCAGCAGTAAGGGTGTGTGAGGAGCCATTGGGGCTAGGAATGAGACACTGCGCGTCCCTGACTAGCAGGGTGTGACTTGCTGGGGAAAGCAGAAGGTAAACAGGTGCGTTTTTTAAGCTTTGCTTTATCAAATTGTATCAGACAAGCAGGAGGAAAATTAGTGTTTTTCTGTTTTGAGTAGCGTTAAATGTGTGGGCTTTGAAGAAAAGCTGATTTTCTCAACGATCTTTAATCTTGCTGTCTGAATTAGATTTACATAGAGACCTAAAAACCTGCTTTTGTTTGCTGTTAAGACTAAGAGGCTGTTGTGTTTGAAATGGACGTTCCTTTCTCCTAATATTGTGTTGGTGATAGGCCGTACTGTCTACCTTTGGCTTGCAGCTGGATTTATAGTTCTACACTTTCTCATGTCTGTAAATAATGAATGATCCGGTGGGACTGTATGTTTCTTTTTAATCTTAATGTTTGAAATTAGAAGAACATCATGCACCTGGTTTGATGGGGCGAAATATAAACTGTTTCTTTATTTTTTCACCCCAGACGTGTGCTGTAGTTACCCCGTGTCTTCTGCTTTAGTCAGTGTCTCTTACATTACACTTCCTTACTCACTGTGGAGCCGGAGCCCAGACTCTGGGGGCCCTAAGACCTTCCGGGCAAGGATCTGGAGACTGGCGGTGCCACTGTAAGCTGCGCGCCCAGCGCGGGTTATTTTCCTTGCTGTTCGTCTGTTGACTCAGTTGTAGAAGGAAGTGGAGATAACAAAAATCAGTGTGCTGTACTGCAGTTACTACTACGGGTAGTGATTGCATTAGCGATGCTACGGAGTTTTCACGGTGCTTTCACGTGAGCATCTCACTGGACCCCCGTGACAGCCTTGTTTGTTCATTTCCGCAGTTATGTAGCGGGTGCTCGGGGCAGAGTGAGGTGTCACACGTGGTGCTCGGAACACAGGGGGGAACGAGAAGGTTGTGGTCGTCGCCCTCACGGAGCTGATATTTCAGTGGGAAGTTAGAAACGTGAGAAAGGACAATCTGGTTTGAGAACTGATGAGGTCTGTAGGGTTAGGCAGTGCCCCATCTAATTTTTAAAATAGTTTTCTTAACACTGTTGTGTGAAAAGCGGATTTTTATTTTGGTGAAGTCAAATATTTTTCTCTTATGGTTAAGTGCTGTTTGTGTTTTAGCAAAGAAATCTTTGCCTGCCACAAGGTGGCGAAAATTTTCCTCTTTTAAAGTTTTATGACTTTAGATCTCTTCCATTTTGAGTTGATTTTTGTATGTTTTGTGAAGTAAGGGCTGAACTTTCTTTCCCATGTACGCATCCAGGCTGTTCTTTTCCAATTGAATTATCTCGGCGCCTCTGTTGAGAATCAGTTGGCTGTGTGTGTGTATTTCTTCATTCTCGGTTCTGTTGCCACTGGTTTTTGTTTAATTATATGCCGATACTACCTAGTCTTAATTACTGTTGCTTTGTGGTGTGTCTTGAAATTTGGTAGTATAAGTTCTCCAACCTTGTTCTTCGTCCTCAAAGTTGTTTCGGCTGCTTTAGGTCCTTTGTTTTCCTTACAAATTTTAGAATCAGCTTGTCTATTTCTACAATAACGTCACCTAGGATTCTGATTGAGAATTGACATCTCAGCGACATTGCGCCTTTGCACCTTTGAGTACGGTATGTCTCTCCATTAATTAGGTCTTCAGGTTCTCTCAGCACATTTTGTAGTTTTGGGTGTACTGGCCTTACTTACACACGTTTTGTTGAATTTCTCCCTATGTATTTCCAATTTTGGATGCTACTGTAAATAACATGAAATTTTTTAATTTTCAATGTCCAGTTGCTTGTTGAAAGAGTAAGAAGTATAATTGACTCTTGTATGTTGACATGTTGGCCTCGTATCCTGCGGTCTTGATGAAGGTCCTTATTCTAGTTCCTTTAGGTCCTTCGGGTTTTTACAGGGCGAGTATGTGGTCTGAGAACAAGAGCTTGCCTTGTGCGGACCGGACCTCCGCTGCGCGTTGAGCGGACGCGGGGGGAGAGTGGACACGGGAGGAGAGCGGCCGCCGCTGCCTCGCCCTCACCTCAGGCCAGCGGCTGCCAGCCCTTCATCTCGGGGCGCACGGGGACTAGTCACCCCAGTTCCGTGGCACGCCGAAAAACAAGTCCTCTGCTGACCTGGCAGAAAATAGGTGTAATGTCGATTGATTCACGCAGGACGGCTGTTGTTGTGTTGGCTGTCATCATCTTTTTATCTGACATCTAAAGGAAAAGAGGTCACTGCCCCGACTAAATAGTCAGGTTCTGCACGCTTTGAAAATTCTTGCCGCATGCTGGTTGAAAATCGGCTTTAGGGGGAAAACATTGTCTTTCACCATTAAATATAATGTCAGCTGTAGATAGTTCTTTTTAAAGGAGTCTGTCCCCTTCATATACACAGTCAGTTTGTCGGCATGAAATTGTTCGTGGGTTCCCTCGTCTTTTTACTGTTTGTGGGTTCAGGAGTGTCATCCCTCACTCCTTCCTGAGAGTGGCGATTTTTATTTCCTGTCTTTTTTCTTCATGAGTGTAGGTAGAGGTTTGTCATTTTTCATCAGTCTTTTCAAAGAACCAAGTTGTGGAAGCCTGTACTGCGGTACAGTTAGAATCTAAAAAATGTATATTCCGTGGTTGTTGGTATAGTGTTCTACAAGTGCTTAATTGATTTTTTCCTATTATCTGTTTTCTAAATAAGTAGTTTCTGTTCTTTATTTTGTTCTTCCCTCTTCTTAGGTTTATCTTACTTCTCTTTTTTATAGCTTCTTAAGATGGAAGGCTTGATCATTGATTTTAAATCTTTATTTTTTAATATAAAATAAGCATTTACTGCTAAGCTTTTTTCTGTATTGTTTTAAGTACATCGCGTGAATTTTAACATGCTATGCTTCCTTTATCAGTAAGGTCGAAATATTTTTTCATTTTCCTTGTGATTTCTTCTTTGACTCATGCTTTATTTAGAAGTGTGTAGTCTAATTTTTAAGTATTTGGGGTTCTCCATGATCTTTTTTGTGACTTCTGATTTAACTCTGTGGTGGTCATACAATATACTCTGTGCGATTTTAGGTGTTTTAAATTTTTAAATTCATGGAAATTTTTGGAAACATCAGTTTATTTTATTGTAAAATTGGGGAGTTAACTGAGCCTCTGAGTCAATTTTTTTTCCTTTTTTAGGTGAGAGACCAAGCCCAGCGCTACTCACGGGTTCTCCTGGATATCGAGGCTGGTGCTCCTGTTCTCCTTATTCCAGAAAGTTCCAGATCAAATAATCTGATTGTAGCAAATTTGGGGAAATTGAAAGTCAAGAACAAGTTTCTCTTCGCCGGTTTTCCTGGGACCTTTTCCTTACAAGATAAGGTGAGCAGTTAATACCCATTCCCTTGTCAGTCTAATTAGCATTGAAAAGATGCTAAAGTTGAACAGTTGAAAAATTCATGTGTTGCCATGAGATGATGCATAGCTGCTGTTAGAGTATGTGGCTTGAAGAATTGTTTTTGACATTTTACTGACATTTTAATTACCCCTTTAACAGAGATAGTGGAAATTGTAACTACTTACCAACTGTATGTAGTGACTGATTTTAGCAAACCAACAGAACCAACCTTCCATCTGTGTAATGCTTTCCTGACTATTTGACCTCATTGTACTAAACTTTTTGTACTGTGTGGCTTTTTTCAGTGGGCCCGATTCGGCCCAAGGTTTATCTGAAGCCATTTAAAAATATCTTAACAATAAAGTCTTAGGTAAATACTGCTCTGCAGTTTAAGCCTACATTAGCATTTGTTTATTTCTTATGACAATGTTTGGAGGTAGTTGGCATGAGGATCGCTGCTGTTTTCATTTTACATTTGGGAAAATTGGGACTCGTTCAGAATAAACGATAGAAGTGGGAGCACCTAGCAGGTCACAGACATGGTGCCGAGAGGACGTGGAGGTGGTCTGATTAGTCCCCTCCCACCCATGTTTACACTGAGGACACTGAGTAACATTGTTGGAACTAGAGGCATCTTGTTCTCCGTGAGTATTTTGGCGGAACCTTGCTAGTCCATCTGCTTATTCAGTGCAAACTCATTTTAGCTGGTCTGAAAGCACTTACTGAAATTCCCAGGTACTTACGCTCATTTTTAGTCTAACACCTAGTAACTTAGGGAGAGAGAGAGCCTTTGAAGGGAGGTGCACCTTACAATTTGATTATAAGATCTTATGACAAATAATAGCAGCAAGATGCTTATTATACATCAGCCTAAGCTCTTTACATAATTTGTTCGTTTTGTTCTCATTAGTAACCAAAGAGGTATCTATTGTTATTAATGCCATTTTCCAGATAAAGAAATGGGACTTAAAAGGTTAAGCCGTCTCTTTTGCATTAAACAGCTAGTGAGGAGGGCAGGCGGACCCCAGACTTCGGTGCCTTTGGCCCCTTTCTCCGTGCACTTCCTGTGATTGGACTTGCCCTCCTGGTGTTGGGGGGAGGCCGCCCCTGCTCTGTGTCTTACTGGCCCTTCCCGAACAGCGCTAGCTCTTTGGATTTTCCAGAGGGTGGGGCAGTGAGTTCACGAAAGTAACTCAGGTAGGAGAACTCCAAAGATTATCACAGAGAAGCTGTAACTTTGAGCAGCTCCAGTTTGCCTCTCTCGGTACAGAAAGGAAAGAAGATGAAAGAGAGTGAGCAAGCTGGTAGTCCTTACCAGGACATTGCCGGGGCTTGCCTCAGTGCAGAAAGAAGCGGAAGATGGTATTTGTTGGTAATACCTCGACTCAAATAATGTTAAGATTGTCAGACTGCTGTCTCTGTATTTTTCATTTCTTTTACTTCTGACTCACCCATTTAGCCACTGTTCCTAACCTAAACACCCGGACCCGAAAGCATCCGGTTCAGCGGGTGGGCACGTATAGAGTAAGGGGAAAGCGAAGACGGGACGGTGACAGTGACAGAAACCACATCCCTGGGTTGTGACCTGGGGCTCAGGACCCAGAGTGGGGGTGTTTGGACAAAGGACTAGAGGTCCTGTTGTTCCTGTGTCACCTTACTTTGAGCCGCCAACTCCGATGAACCCGATGTAGTGGTCAGAGCAGAGGCGCAGTGTCGAGTGATGCCGAGGGCGGAGTGGCACCGGTGTTCACGCCGGCTTCGTGGACACACCGCAGGCAGAGCTGACCACGGAGGCCTTGCTCCTTACCTTGCTGCCAGAAGCCCTCCTGCCCTGCGGGAATGACAGGCCCTACTGCCAGAGGCTGCTTTGACAGGGAGACACAGGCTTCCACTGATACGGACTTTTAAAAAAAGATTTTTAAAAAGTCTTATTTATTCATTCATTTTTAGAAAGAGGAGAAGGCAGGGAGAGAGGGAGAGAAACACCAATGTGAGAGAGAAACATGAATCAGTTGCCTCTCATACGCACCCTGACCAGGGACCAAACCCACAACCCAGGTGTGTGCCCCGACCAGGAATCGAATCGGGGACCTTTTGCTTTGCAGGATGACCCCGACCAACTAAGCCACGCCGGTCAGGGCTTATGTGTATTTTTTAAGACAGTAAAAGTCAAATCCACCACCATTGGTCTTTTCATGGCAGGCCTGGTAAGGGAACTAGTAGCCTTGGCCCTAATAAAGAAAATCAGTTTTCATAGTTGAAAGGTAAATATTTTGCTGTTTGCCGACTTAAAGAACATAAAAGAAAGATTGGTAACTGCTTCTTAACTTTTCTTACTCACTTTTTCCTGAACATGAGGTGTTTGTAATGAACATGACTAGATATTAGATAAATGTATCAGAACTGGTGTTTGCACATGAACGCTGTCCCCATTGTCACCTCAGGGCACTGCATCTGTGTTCCAGCCCTGCTGCCATCAGTGCCCGAGGGAGTCCTCCTTGGGAACCATCTTTTGAGTTTATAGTATGTTTTTCAGGACGTATTTGTTTTGTTGTAAATCTTTGTTTTGCAACCTACCTTTTTAGGAAAAGGTCAGTCAGAGCTGGAATGGGTGATCAGATTCAATAAAACCGTTTCTGTTTCTCTACCCTTCCTAAAAAGGTAAAGGACTGATTTTCTCCATCAGATATATCTATATATGGGCTTACGAGCTGACACTGAAGTTAGTCTAACAAAGGATTGCCAAAATATCTCAAGGACTTTTTGCAAATAGGTTTCTGTTTTGTTAAAGTAACCCAATTAACTGTATATGGTTTGTAGCATTTTAATGAAAAAATCTCCCTGTATTTGTTTTTGAGGATTTGATTTTAAGTGGCAGTGCATACAAGGATCGCTCTTTCTTCAAGGTATAATATGCATTTTTGCCTCCTGGTTATTCTGAAAAACCTTATGGGATTCAGCAGTCAATTCACACTCATATGCTTAAAAAAGAAAATTAAAAAAAACTAACCCTTTAAAATATCTCATTACTTGGGATGTCTGCTTATCTGTGTGTGTGTGTGTGTCTATGTGCGCGCACGAGAGAGAGAGAGAGAGAGAGAGAGAGAGAGAGAGAGAGTCAGAGTCTCTCTTGTGTAGAGAAGTTCTTGTTAAGGACCATGAAAAGCAATCCCTCCCTTCCTTCCTTCTCTCCCTTTCTTTCTCTCCTCCCCCCTTCCCTCCCTTCCTCCCTCCCTCCCTAGGTAGTGCTTTCTTGGCGATCTAATTTATTTCCTTAAATCCCAGAAAAGCATCTTGTTCTGTACCAGTGGTTGTTCTGTAGAATTCCATAAGGGCTGCTTGGAGTGTGCCGCCTGCAGAGTCTTCGCGGTCAGATGAACGAACGCGTCTGTGGAGCTCGCCTCCCCACGCGCCCGCCAGGCTCCGTTGGCCCGGGCCTCCGCGCTCACGTTTGCCCTTGAATGCATTTGCACGTGGGAGGTTTGTCTGGTGTGCATTCCAGGGGTTCCAGAACAGGAAATAATCCTGAAATCAAAGCTTGCAGAGGGGTTATTTGCCTTTGAGCCTCATGACTTGTGTGTGTTTAGAATTGTTTTACATAAATCCATGTCTTAATGAGTGCAGGTTTGAATTTTTACATACGCTTTTCCTTTCATTTTTCTCAATCATAGCTTGTGCTTAAACCATAATTTCTAAGTCAACCTTTCAAAAGCTTTTGAGTTAATCTCCTCAAGCCATTGATTTATTTAAACCAACTATAGAGAGGATGTAGAGATGAATCAAATGAAAGAGCAACAAATACTCTCTAGAATTTAAATAAACTAAGCAAGAGGGATGGTTTTTAATGTTGAAATGCTTCAGTAATAGCATTTACCTAGTAATTTGCCTTGCAAAAAATTTTTCGGAAAGTAGGAGCTGGTTTCTTTCACTGTTACATGTAATTACTGCCCAAGATACCCGTGAAGGAGAGCACTGCTATCATCTTCTCAGATGCCGCGAGGAATAAACACAGCAGGCAGCGCTGGAGGGGAGGCCGTTCTCCCTCCTCCAGTCTCCTCTGGAGGACGGGCGGCCGAGCGCGCTGATGACGCAGCGCCCGGACGGGCGCCTGGCTCCGGGGCCAGGGAGGGGAAGTCGGGGCCAGCCCCGAAGTCAGTGGTCGGGTCACAGTGGTGAGGAAGATGCACGCCCGTTAGCAATGAACTGAAGGCACTGAGTGTGTAAGGGCAGTGTGTAGTGTTTTCAGTAGAATGACAGAATTTATTTCACTCTGGATTGGCTCTTAGTCTTTATGTCCTTGGGCTGAAACCTGTCAGGTATGACCACTTGCCTGTGTTTTCCATTTTGTTTTCATTCACACGGTTACTGGGAGAGATGAGAAACACACACCCGTGAGGGGAGACTTCCAGAAAGTGCAAATGCATTACCGCAGCTTCATTCCATTGGAACCATAATGGCCATTAGATACATTTTTTAGAACAATAAACTCCTCCCCTCCAGTAAAGTGGCAATATATCGTATGGCCGAGAGATTTGCTTTTGCCACATCTCACGTAGATTAAACCACTGGCAATAATGTTTGTTCTTAAGAGCATAACATATGCTCTTAAGACAAAAGATATCTCCTGCAAAATTGCCAGTTTTCAACAGGTATGGAATTACATGTAACGTCTCTGCAAATAATTACACGCAGCATAAATGTCACGACCCTGTTGCCGTTCTGTTCATGGGATCTGGTTGTCGTGGGAAGTGCCAAGTGTTGGGGAGTCTGTGAAGAGCTCGGGGACTGGGATGGGACGTCCAGGGTCATAAGCATTCCACTCCCGTTCCTGCCATCTAGTTCCACGTTGTTTCTCCCCAGGAATCCGTGCCTTCAGCTTCCCCAGGGGGCACCCCGAAGCGCGGTGTGAGGAAGACGACAAGCACGGAGGACCCGAAGGGCCCCCATGCAGAAGGGCTCTTCATGATGCCACCTGTCGGAACGAGTCCAGGCAGCCTGAAGAGTGAGAGTGTGCCCGGCACCTCGGCCAGGCGGCAAGGGCAGCAGGCCACACCCTCCGCTGGCCAGGTGTCCAGTAGTCCAGGTAAAGGGACGGTGTGAAGGTGGGGGAGTTCATGAGCCGGTTGTGGGAGCCTGTGGGGAGGGGGTGCTGGGCCCCTACAGGGAGATGCTGACTGAGCAATAGCCTGTCTTCAGCGATAATCGAATTTTGGTATTGCCTTAGTAGGTTTAAGAAATTTCGGATGTAGATTTAGCATTGGGTGACTTCTAGAGTAGATTAAATTAGCAAGACACCTTGTAAAGAAAGATATTCGGCTCGTCTGTTAGGGTTTTTTTCTCATAGAGCAAGAGAGTTGCCACCAGATGGTGATGTTATAACTAGAACGACTCCTGAACCTTCCGATACATCCACTGCGCAGGCACTGTCCTTGCAAGTCACTATCTAATTCTAGAAACTAAAAAGGAACTCTTGAAGAAATATTAGTGTGAATTAGGTAACCATGGAACTACTCAAAGTGGTAACTTTTAAAAGACACGAACCATCTAGTTGGTGCCCTGCTGTAGAATTTAGGGGTGGGTCATTCCAGATGAGAGCCTGATTTTGGCCTTTTGGTTTTCAGGGGTGTGGTGGTGGGGGATGGATTGGTAAGGGGGCTCCACCGGCCTGGAGAGGGACGCAGCATATAATCAGCCACGAAAATTAGTCCACTGGGGCCGGACTCGGGGAGGTGGGGGGCACTAGCTGAGGGAGACTGTGTTCTGTTAGGTACATGTGAGGAAGAGGGGCGCTGCCTAGTCCTGGGGGTGACGGGGTGGGGGGCATTGACATTGATGATTAAATGAGAGTGTATAACTACTATTGTAATAGCAGTTGTTGAACACTTCCTATGAGCCAGACATTGTGGCGCATTCTTTACATAAATCACTGTATTTCATCCTCATAACACTCCTATGGAGTTTTATTTTTGTCCGCATTTTACAGATGAAGAGACAGAAGCCAAGAGAGGTTAGGGAACTTGGCCTGCCCACAGTCACGTAGATAGTGAGTGGTGGCGCTGGACTGTGAATGAGCCTAGGCAGTCCGACTCCAGAACCTGAGCTCTTAGGCCATGTGGATTCTTGAGCCTGTCAGCCCATGTGTGTCTCACGCGCGGAGCCTGGCCGGGGCGCACTCCCCGTCGTGCCGCTCCGTAACTGTTGTCTCTGGTTGTCGTTAGGACGACAGTGCCGGCGAGCTAGGAGGCCGGCCGTGCCTGTAAGAAGTGACCGGGGCAGTAGAATGGTCTCTTTTCTGACAGTATTCCTCCTCCTGATTTACCCTTTATTTCCGGAATTCCTCTGTTGTGAATGAGGTTGGATGAAGGCAGTGATTTTCACACCTCTGCGGATCCCTAGAATTCCCTGATGACCCCAAGGAATCTCGGAAGCCCTTCCTTCCTGTCCCCTCCCTGCGTCTTTCAGATCAGCTCCACTTTTCTCTCTTTCACACAGTAATCAGTGGAGTCAGAAAACCAAGACCCAATTGATGTAGTGCCTGCTTAGTGCCAGGTGTTACACTTTCTTCTCTTGCATGTTAACATGCTGCCATATATGAATAACACGGGAGAGACATTGAGCAGGCATCTGATATTGAGAGGTTAAGATAAACGTTATAAGAAAGACAGAGAGGACGAAGGAAGAGAGAGGACCCAGCTGAGATTGAGAGGGGAGGCGAGCCCATGGGTCAGAGGCTGTTCGGGCAGCAGAGAGCTTGGCCTCTGGAGGAAGTAGAGGTGGGTCAGTGAGCCGGAGGCTTTCTGAGCGAGGTGGGGAGTGGCGTGAGCTGAGGTTGGAAAAGTAGGCAGTGGGCTTATGCAGAGTCTTATAGGGTCTCAGGGGAGAGTTGCAGAAAGAATTTCGGATTAAACATAGTCATCAAAGTGTGCAGAGGAGGAGAATGTTATGGTTTTCTTTCTTTCTTTCTTTTTTTTTTTTTAAGGGGTTATACTGGCATTTCGTGGGCAGAATGGTTTTGTGAGGGCCAGAAGGGAATTTGTTGGTGTAGTGGAGAGGAGTTGCTGGTGGTCTAGGCGAGAATAAAGATGGTTTGGGCGAGATCAGTGGTGGTGGAAATGGTTACATGTGACGTGTGTTTAAAAAGAATTTTGTTGCTGGGAGATTTTATAACCTTTGGGTAACGTTATCTCTACAGGAGATGCCTGTTAAGTCAGTTTAATCATAAACCTTTCAGCCTCAGTTAGTGTCTCAGGACAGTGGCGAGACCCTGCGGGAGTGTGGCCCAGTTTGCCCCTGACGTGGAGGTGAGCAGGCAGGACGTGTCTGGCACACAGAGTGTGGTGTAGGGAGGTCTCGGGACAGAGGGGAGACTCTGGACACCTCGTGTCCCGAAGCAGGCAGTTCTAAACATTTTCTCAAGACAGAGTCAACTTCCTTTGGCTTTCTAGTTTTGCTCAGGGCCCGCCTTCGCTGGGTCCCATTTCCCTCCTCCTCCTCTCTCTCCTTGGCTGGCTGTAGAAGACCACGTCTGCCTGCTGGATTGCATTGTGGTGGATCTGCAAGACATGGACATCTTCGCTGCAGAGAGACATCCACGAGAGGACGCTCAGGCCGCAGACGGCAGCGGTGGCGACCTGCTCTTCCCCTCCTATTTCGTGCGGCAGACCGGAGGGAGCCTGTTGACCGAGCCCTGCAGGCTGAAATTGCAGGTGGAGAGGAATTTGGACAAGTGAGTGTTTGACATCTGAATAGCTGCTTGTCATAAGTAGAATCCTAATAAATTGGAAATCAGTGCTATTAGGCAAGTCTGAAAGAGAATAGGTATTCACCTATTTCTTCATCTGCGTAACAAATGTATGCTGGACGTGAGGGCTGCTACGAGGAAAGGAAACACTTCTGCCCTCACGGAGCTTACATTTTGCTGAGGGGTATAGGAAGGCAAGTAGATGCTTCTAATTTAGTGTCTGAGTCAGTGTTACGAACTGTGCAGTAGGATCGCGGCAGGTGCCTTGGAAATGGAGGAGGGGACGGAAGTTTAGCATGGATTTTGGTGTGGTTAGGGAGGTGGGGAGGGCAGGAGCAGTATTTTGGAAGAGGCGGCATTTGGGTTATATGTTCCCAAAACAGTAGCATCTGGGCCCGGTATTGCTATTTACCCTGTAGGTCCACTTTATCAGAATAACTGTTTAGATGCAGATTTGCCCATTTCACTCCACTAAGCAGTCTTAAAGCACTCCATAAACACTAATGGACTGACTCTAATTTACCTTTCAATTGGCCTCAAAACACAGAATGCTTCTTTCTGCCGGTTAGAACACTGTTTCAGTTGTCATTAGTTCCATAGCTGGCTGGGCAAGGTCTTGAAAACACACATCCCCAGAGCCGACCTGAGTCCACCGGAAGCCGCTGTCAGGGCCGACCCTCAGTGTGCATCAGTAACGCGGTCCTCTGGCCGTGTCCGTGCCCACTGGGCCCCGGTACACGTGCTGGAAGCTGCTGGTTCCAGTGCGTGATGGCTTTTAGTTTGAGACGTTAGTTTGGGGGAAAGCAGCAACCAGTGCATCTCAGCTCCAGGGACAGACAGGCGGGGCTGTAATGCAGCACTTTGAAAAGCGGTCTCACTTTGAAAAGCGGTCTCGTTGCTCATGCAGCGTGTGATTCGAGTCCCTGTTTGGCCACTCCCTGTGCGGCCCTTGGGTTTGGGCAAGTCCTTTTATGTCACTTTTTCGTTTCTGTCTGGATTAATGATACAGTTTAGCTGCTCTCACTGGGATTTTTGCATTTCATTCTTCCTTGTTATTCAAGTGCGCCCTGGCTGGTGTTCAGTTATGGTTGGCATGGGCTATATTTGGTTTTACTGGCTTAGCAGACTTAAGAGGAGCTTCATTATTTAGAAATTGAACACTTTGTTTTCTTTTCAAGTAATGCTTCCAAAAAAAAATGTGCTTTGCTACTCTCCGTATCTAAACTTTACCCACTTTCATCAGCGCGTATGTGCACATTGTTACGCTCTGCTAGCCCAGAGAGAAGGCGATCACCGAACATCAGGGGTCCTGCCCGCCTCTCACTGCGCACACGCAGGAGCCCCAGAGGGCACCCGGTAACACTTCGCAGCCGCCGTGGCCTGTGTCACTGGTGTTTTTCCGCTTCGTTGCGTGTAGGCTTTTCTCTCTGGACAAAGTAATTTTTTATATTCCTCTTCCACTTGAAGTCCTAACCCTCTATTTTATGTGCTTAGAGAGTAGTGTCCGCAGGACACAGGAGGCCCAGTTCACCCCTGGGAGGACAGAGTGAAAGGTCTTCGCTGTGGGGGTACGGTGTCTTACCCCCCACCCCAGGCTTCTCCCACTGCACTCCTGCCCTTCCTGGCAGATGAGTCACTGCTGCAGATTGTGTCCTGCTGACCCCTCTGGGCTCGGTGTAAAACACCGATTTCTTCAGTTATCACTAGATCTGAGGAGTTAAATAAAGAGCTTGTCATCTTTTCTTTATTGCTGTTCCAACTCTAATGTTTAAATTATTCCTGAATCTCATGAGATTTTTTCCTTTTTAATATATTACTTAATTAACTCATTAGATTTGGGGACTTTGTAAATGTGCCTTTTGGGAGAAAAGAGGCTCTTTGTGGTTGAAGCGTGACACTCAGCCATACTAACTTGCTTTATTTGGGGACACATGAGATTTTTTCACTGGAAGTTAGAAATGAGCTGGTGGATGATGTCGGTGGGTACTTTGTAGCTCGTGTATTTGGGTGTGAGCTCTGTGAGTGTTGAGTTGGTGATTTGTTTGTGAAAGTGACCTCTTCTCTTCTTTCGCAGAGAGATAAGTCACACCGTGCCAGACATATCCATCCATGGCAGTCTGTCCTCGGTCCACTGCTCCCTGGACCTGTGCAAGTACAAGCTGATCCGAGGTTTATTAGAGAACAACCTCGGAGAGCCCATAGAGGAATTTATGCGGCCTTACGATTTACAAGACCCGAGAATCCACGTGAGTGAGACCTCATGCTCTCCTGTAACTCTCGTCGTCACAGCTGACGGTCACGCTGCGCGTATGTTCCTCAGATCACCAGGGGGAGGAAGACGCCACGATAAGCAGATGAGATTTCTTGCCGTATTAACCCCACTGTTAGATTGGCACCGTCAGATATGAATTGACTGGCGTTTTCTCTTTCCAGACCATTCTGAGTGGAGAGGTGTACACGTGCGTGTGCTTCCTCATTGACATGGTGAACGTGAGTCTGGAGCTGAAAGATCCGAAAGGAAAAGAAGGTGCCGGGTCGCTAGCCAGGTATGGCTCCAGTTACGTTATTTTTACAATGATAGCAATGTTACAGTAACATTAGTACACATAATCCACATGTTTTGCTTTAGCAGAGAGCAGGGGTTTGGACTGGTGGCTTGCAGCTGAATGTGGTCTGCAGAGAGCTTTTTGGTTGGTCTGCAGAGTGCTGTTTGGAGTTTAAATTCATCGCTGTGTAGGGCACGCTAGCTTAGGCTGTGCTGTAGTGACAGGCACTCTGCAATACCACTGACTCAGGGCAGTGAGGATGTTTTCTCTCCTCGTGCTGCGTGGGTCTCAGGCTGCTCTGCGCACTGCAGTCACTGTGGCTGACAGAGCAGACACATTCTGGATATGTCCGTGAGAAAAACGAGAGCTGTGGAGAGTCTTGAGTGGCAGCTGATGCCCTGGCAAACCTTGTGGGGCTGGAACACGGCCCCCGACATGTGTGACCGAGTCAGGACGTGCGGTCTTACTGGGCGTCCGCAGAGGGGAGGCCCAGGACTGCTCGGTGAGCCGCGCTGATGGCTCCCTCACTGGCCGATGTTTAAAACTTGGGGGTTTTCACATAAAAAGTTGGTATTTCATTTTCTTTTGAGAAATTGGAAGGTTTGGCCCACGTTTTCATTTGGAAGCCCGGGAAGCTGAGGAGCAACTTAGGAAACCTTCAGGACACAGGTGCTTACCCAGCACTTCACTTATTTGCTTGGTCAGTGTAGACCAGGAATTTGTGATGAGTGGTGTGGAACCCGCAGAAATGCATTGCGTGAAAGGTAACCACACTTGGTTACCTTTCCTGTGGACCTCTTGACATCCGTGTAAGGTGGTACAGATACTATTTCTGTTTTCCAGACAGTGTTTGACTAGTGTAAGATTATATAGCTGGAGAAGTGGTGCGATATTTGAAAACAGGACTTCGAGGCTAGTGATTTACCCACAGAAGCACTCCACCCTCTCCTCTGTCTTCCCCTTAAAAATCCGTCTGGTCTGTACCTAAGTCAGCGGATGAGAACGCGGGGTAGTGAAGCTGGGCTTCAGCATTGATTGCCTTGTTAGTTGCAATTTTTTTTTTTTTTTTTTTTTGGTGACTAGCTATGCTCTTAGTTTTTTCCAGCATGGAATAATTTTGTACAGATTGTTGTGATGGTACTGAATAATTATGAGTTGTTTATTGCAGCTTTCTCTGTTACTAAAAAAAATCCTAAGCGCATCTCCTGTTTGTGGATGGGTTGCATTACTTCTCTTTAATAAAGGACATTATTTGTTCTTATAGTTCCCATTAAGCTATAGTGGTCTTACATAAAAACGGAGCAAACTCTGGGGAGAGAACCCTCCAGGCAGGCCAGGAGTTGACAGATGAAGGGCTAAAGGGGCCCTCGACATCCTTTGGGGATTGATACATATACAGACTTGGGCAAAAGTAGGGTTACAGTGTGAGTACGCGAAGCACAGTTTATTCTTGTATTGCATTATTTCCCGTCTAAGCAACTGTAAACCGACTTTTGCCACGCCCTGTGTACAGCCTTCTTAGACTGAAGATGAGAAATGAGAATGCTAATAAACCGAGAGTGTCACACATACGTGGTATTGCTGTTCCTCATGAAATTCCTGTGGACGGGATCATCTCTGGAAATGGAAAGTGGGGTGTAGGGCACAGTGATGCCAAGTCCATTCCGAGGAATCTGTTAAAATCAGTGAAAGATCTCAGAATGAAAGTTATTACCCTTTGTAGAATGTCGGCACATTTATTATTTTGTTCTTTTATCTTGAACGTGCATAATTTTGTAAAAGGGAAGAGTTCAGCGTCTTGTCTGTTTTCTTCCTTCTAGATTTGACTTCAAGAAATGTAAGCTGCTCTATGAGAGCTTCTCCAACCAAACCAAGTCCGTTAACTTGGTTTCGCACTCCATGATGGCCTTTGACACCCGCTACGCCGGGCAGAAGGCCGGCGCCGGCGCGGCGAACGTCTTCAGCTGCATCTTCCAGCCCTCCAAGAGCAGCAGCACAACCCAGGGGTCCATTCAGATCGAGCTGCACTTCAGGTAGAGCGTCCTCGCCGAGGGGCAGCCGCACCTCGGTGCTCGTCGGCCCCAGACCTCGTGAGACCCAGCACTCGTCACGCTTTGATGAGGAAAAAAAACGTGTCCGCGCTCGGCGCTTGCTCGGGGCTTGTTGCACTTGCTAGATAGAGCCTGTGTGAGTCGTGAAAACACCCTGCGACAGAAAATTCCGTATGGGAAAGATCTGTTCGGTACTGGTTGGTTTCGGCACGCGTCACGGGGTCTGGAACGCATAACGACGAGCACCGAGGTGCCTCTGTACTGTCCTTTGTGGCCAAGGCCGCGTCGGCTCTAGAGCTTCAAAGGAACAAGGAAGCACTGGAGAGAGAATACACAGTGGCACATCAGTGCAGCGTCCAGTGCACTGTCCAGTGCAGCGTCCAGTGGCCAGTGCAGTAACAGCAGAGTGTTAACATGGCATTTGCGTCCTGCAGCTTCATTCATTGGCCAAAAGGTGTCTCTGTTGTTTAAAAAAAAAAGTAGTTTAGCGTTAAGCCAGATTCTTGGAATCTATGTGTCTGTTAGTTTAGACTGTTTTAATATGTAAAGCAACCTGGGAAGGAAGAAACTGTGCTTGTTTAAGGAAGAAGAAAGACTTTTGTCTGTGGAAATAACAGGAGGGAAGGCGGTTTTGACTTGCAGTACTGATTCATCTATGCAGGTCTTGCTGACTCCTCCATTAGAAAGGGCTGTAGCCCCTGAACTAGATTGTTTTCCTGTTTGTGGTGTGGGGAGCAGCTTGGTCTGCGGGAAGTGCGTTGGTTTTGGGATCATGCAGATCTGGGCTCAAAACCTCCATTTACCGCTTCCCAGCTTTGTGTCCCTAGGACAAGCCGTTTAGCCTCTCTGAGCGCCATCTCCATCTATAAAATAGAAAAGCACAGCTGTACCTGCCTGGCACACCACTTGGCGCAGATGGTAGAAGCCATTATTATTCCCGGTGGAGGTTGTGTTACTTTAGGATACACTGTGGTAAGATTTTACGACTAAGTGAGCCTTGGCCTGAAAACCTGAACAGTTAGGTCTGATCTGAAGAAATCCTTCCATGCAAATCCAGAAGGAGACCTTTGGAAGCAATGTCAGTGTCATTCTGTTAGTGCACAATGGTGTCAGCTACGTTGTAAATACAGACCAGTAAGTGAAAAAGCTGGGTTAACTGCAGAGCAATAAGTGAAAACTTATTCGTTGGGCCTAAAAATAAAATATCACCAACATTATTCTTATATTTATATGTTTAAATATGCCTGACATTTCATTGTGCGGCTCAGTGAATTCCTCGGGGTTTGGGATGTTGTTTTAGGGAGAGGCTGTAGTCTCTCCATAAGTCTTTAGGAAGTCTAGCAAAGTAGACATTTAAACTTTTGTATGAACTGGCTGTCTCTTGTCGAGCCCTATCATGAGCCAGGCACTTGACCTACCTTTAATTTAATTCTCACAAGCCTGCCAAGTGGGTGACCTCTTCCCCATTTAACAGACGTCAGAATAGAAGCTCGGCGGGGGTTAAGTAATAACCCTTCCGTGGTCACACAGCTAGTGAGTAAGGTCGTGAGAGCTCAGACCTGGGCCTGTCATTTCGACGCGCGTGTCTTTACCGGTCTTAGCCCACCCCGTCTCTGGCGATCGGGCTGATTGTAGTCAGATGATAGGCTTTGCAGCTCCTTTGTGTGAAGATGATGTTTGTGTGAAAGGAGGCTTGCATGTATTTGGTCCATCTGCAGAGACAATTTCTTCTTGGGTTTGCTTTACTGTTATCGATCTGGCTTTCTGAACTATCAGCTGGTTTTTCAGCCTATCATGTCTGATATATAAGCAGCATTGAAATATTGTTCTATTTGTATACACAAGGTATATAATTTCTTAGAGTTGAATAATAAAGCCTTACCTTGGCTCTTGCTAACAGAAGTCCCATTGTTAGCGAGAGGGTTAACACATTCTCTTGATTGGAACTTTTGAACGCTTTCTGTGTCTTAAGAAGAATTGCTCTTTTGTTGGGATTTTGTGTGTCAAATATAAATCATTTCACAGTGTTTAAAGGCTTGAAATATTTTCCAGAATAGGGATCAGACACACTTTCCAGTTAGTACATAGCTCTGACGGTCTGTATTCAACATGGGGTGGAAAATTTTTACTGAGGGCAACATTTTTTCTCAATTACAAAAGGGTAAAGTGTTTCTGTGAAAAATGCTGCATCTGTATGAAGGAGACATACATCATTGTGCCCTTTTTTTAGAGGCAGTGAGCCAGGTCTAGGAGAAATAAGAGACTGGGGAAGCCAGCCTTCCAAATATCTCCAAATCAGCTTTTCCAGAATAGGGCCCTTTGAGGGCAGGAACCAGGTACATGTAGCAGCTGGAGCCCCGGAGTTGCTTTGGGCTCGTGGAACAAAGTGCAACCCAGAAAACCCTGCAGAGATGCTCCAGCCCCTTTTCCTCTGGGCTACCCATTTCTGCCGACTGTGGGCTAATAGGGCCGGGCCAGGCCTGAGAGTCCTCTGTGAGCTTAACCCTCAAGTACAGAAGTTGGAGTACTGGGGACTACGAAATGAATATTCTTTTTCCCGTCCCCCAATTCCACTTCTAGGGTGCCACGGTAAATGTCACCTTATTTTGCCCTCCTTCTCAGCTGAGAGATCTGGGCTGTCAGGTCAGTTCCAGGGAGAGAAACCGTCGAGCACTAGTGTGTAGGGTAGGTGTTTCTAAAGAAGTGACTCTAGAAGCAGGGAAAGAGCACCTCTCGGACCTCCCTGGAGTCGCCCAGGGGGGCGGGGACTGACATGCAGCCAGCGCCTGTTCTGTGCCTGCTGCCTCGTCTCTTACGGTGCGGCGTTTCCCATTTTGTGAGTGGGAAGCAGACTCAGGGAAGGTGGGCGACCTACCCAAGATGACGCATCTGGTTGAGGGACAGGATTTAAGCCTGGGCTCTTTCTACTGTACCGTGATTTTTCAACCTCAGCACTGTTGACATCTTCAGGTCAGACAGTTTCTTGTTTTGGGCACTGTTCTGTGCATTGTGGGACGCTAGCAGCATCCCTGCCTCTGCCCATGAGATGCCAACAGCAACCCCCAGTGTGTCAACCAGGAATGTACCCAGACATTGCCCAGTGTCTCCTGGGGGGACAACATCACGCCTTGCAGAGAACCATTGGACTACACTGTGCTGCTTTCTTATTACTTCTTGCTTAAAAATATTAAATTTTGAAACATGCATTGAATGTTCTATTTTTCCAGTGTTCAGAGTTTATTGACACTCACAGTTGTTAGTTTAGAAAATGCTGGAACACCTACCTTCTGCCAAACTGAGTAATATATTTGCAGGTTAATGAAATATGTTGCCCCTTTCCTATTTTATTTTTTTGGTCTTCTTTCTCGTAGATCTACGAAGGATTCCTCCTGTTTTACAGTAGTTCTCAACAATCTCCGCGTGTTTCTCATATTTGACTGGCTGCTGTTAGTCCATGATTTTCTCCACACTCCCAGTGACATTAAGAAGCAGACTAACGTTGCTCCTTCTCGCCACCGTAACGCAAGTAGTGAACCTGCTGTGGTTCCCAAAACCGTGAAGAGTGGAGTAGTTACTAGGCGGTCTTCCCTGCCTATGTCCACAGAAAGGCATTTGGAGGTCAAGGTCAATGTAACAGGTGAGTATTCATGTGTGTGAGTCACTGGTCTTAGTTTGAGTGTTAGGCTCAGTATGTGTGTTGCAGGATAACTTTTCTATTGCCTTTCATTTTTTAACATGAGCACTTACACACTTGAATCTTCTTTTTAAAAGGGTGATGCGACAGTTTTATTTTTTATTATTTTAAAAAGTATTTCTTTTTAATTTATTGAATTGGGGGGGAGGGGAGAGAGAGAAAAAAACATGTATTTTTGTTATTCCACTTATTGATGCATTCATTCATTGATTCTTATATGGGCCCTGCCCGGGGATTGAACCTGCAACCTTGGCCTAATGGGAGGATGCTCTAATTGACTGAACTACTCAGTCAGGGCATACTTGAATCTTTTATAGACCAACAAGCACTGGAGTTCCTGGCCTCTGTGTTTAGGTGTTAACTACCTGGCCCACAGTGAAGGTTGCAGGGTCCCTGGTCCCTCTCCTCCGCCCGCCGAACGCACACTCCCAGCCTGAGGACTGTCTGGGTGGCGGGCGTTCTTCCCAGTGTGCATTCTGGCTTCAGTTTTCTGTTTGATCCTCAGGGCCCCAACAGATGTGCCTTACTAAGTTTGGGCAAATTTGGTACATGAAAATCTTAGTTTAGAAGGTAAACAAGTGAGGGGGTTGTTTTTTTGTCTGCAAAAATAATATTTTCTTTGTAAGCAGAATTGTTATGTTTTGTTAACTAGTGAAGTATCCTAGTATACCCGTATGTATTTGTGTATTTATTGTTGTTTGTGATATTCCCCATGAACTACTCAATAGGTTGGAAGCAGCTAGCATTTTAAGTGGATTTAGTCTTGAAAGATCGATCTGTACATGTTTTTTGATGAAAACATACGGTACATAGAGGGAAGTAAATTTGCCGTGAACAAATGAATAGGAAACTGCAGGTCCTAATTTCAAAAATTTCTACATCACATTGGTCTACGTTCTTTGAAAACATTTGAACAGCTGCGTAGCTGATATAGTGCCTTATGCTGCCTGACCAAGATGCACATCTGAGTCTATTTCCTGGGATTTCAAAGCAGATTATCAGTTGGCGGAGGGCTGATTCCCCAAGCTTCTGAATGTCTGTTAGTGCTCCCAGAAGACCTAGATTAAAGATGCATTCTAAACAGAAACTGTGCTCCAGTCCTTTCTGCCCGTGTGGTGCTCTCTTGCCCAGCTGTGCCTGGCTAGATACTGCGAGTCTGTCCAGGATGGCAGCGAGGGAGGCTGTCGGCGTCCTGGAGAGGAGGCCTCACTGGTTCACGCCTCCCCAGTAGACGCGTGCTGCCTGGTTTCCGACAGCTTGGCTAACGAGGCTGTCCTTCCCAGGTACGGAGTTTGTGGTTGTGGAGGACGTGTCTTGCTTCGATACCAACGCCATTATCCTCAAAGGCACCACAGTGCTCACCTACAAGCCCCGATTCGTCGATCGCCCCTTCTCAGGAAGTTTGTTTGGCATCGAGGTAAGAAGTCTATGTGTTGATCAAAAGACTACATGATTGGGTCCAGGGAAAAGCCGCTGGAAGGGAGTGTTACCCCCTGAACTCTCATTGGGGGACATAATTAGTGACCTGGAAGACCCTTACTTGCCTCTTCTCTTTTTCTCCTCAAACCTACCAGCTTACTCTAATGTGTGAGTTGAGTCCTCCAGCGTCAGGCCGGCGGGGGTGGGGGAGGCATTCAGTCTTTCTCTTACACCCTCCCTTCCTCAGGAAGTTCAAGGACACTCTCTCAATCCCCTTTGCCCTGTTGGGCTCCCTGCTGTGTCCGCCCGCTCTGCGGTCTAGGCCTTGGCAGGTTTGTGAAGGTGGGGCAGTGGTCCTCATTTCCCCTGCATTCCTTTCCCCACAGCGCATGCTCGTCCCTGTGAAGACCGAGGGCTGTGTGGTCTTGGAAACTTGGCTGTAAAAGGGTTGAGGATCTTGCGAATCATCCTTTTAGGAATGTCTGATCTGTGAAAGGGCAGCTCTAGAGAGTCATGCATGACCTGAAGGAGTGACCAGTGCTGCTTTAGGCCCCGGTTTAGTCTCCTGAAGGAGATAATTTGCATTGGAGTGGCCCCTGCAGCCTGGAAATTGCACAGTACAATATTAAACAAAAACTGCTTTGCCTCTTTGTAACCTGGGGTTGTGGAGACGGGAGGGAAACGAGGCAGATTATTATCTCTCAAACATTCTTAATCCGCTGATCTCAGCTAACACGCCTCTCCTTATAGTATTACAAGATCGGGTCAGGGTTACTCATCACTTCCTTCCCCTCTGCGACTGACCTCTCCATGCCCTGTTCTTTCCAGTGGGACTGCTCAGAAGTTGGGTGAGCAGAACTTGTTTTCACTGTCAAACACGTACGGTGCTTTTTGTTCCTGGTCAGATACAGCTGATTGCAGCCTGTAGAGATTTCACTTCTTGACCACTTGTTTCTCTCGGATAGAGAAACCTCAGTCTGAGAGGAAGGCTTTGCATGCTGGCGTGATGTGAGCCGGTCACGAAATTACGGTTCTTCTGCTTTCCAGGCCAGCACAATACCAGCTTTGAATGCAAACTCTTGGTGACTGATTAATGAACTGTTAGGTACAATTGGGTTTTGTGTAGCAGAAGCCCCTGAAGAAAAAAGGAAAATGAAACTTTCCTGCTCC
>CM052542.1:6326322-6349537 GCA_028533065.1 Trachops cirrhosus
CTCAGTCTGAGAGGAAGGCTTTGCATGCTGGCGTGATGTGAGCCGGTCACGAAATTACGGTTCTTCTGCTTTCCAGGCCAGCACAATACCAGCTTTGAATGCAAACTCTTGGTGACTGATTAATGAACTGTTAGGTACAATTGGGTTTTGTGTAGCAGAAGCCCCTGAAGAAAAAAGGAAAATGAAACTTTCCTGCTCCAGAGTCTTAGAAAAACTCCATGGCAAAATATTTGAGATTCCTGGAAACCCTTTCGATCTTGTTCTTTAGGCAGCACGTTGAATCTGAATTTTAAGGCCTCCTTGGTACATCGTTGGGGACAAACTTATAAAGAAAGTAAAATGAGTTAATTTTAAATATAGCAAAGGACCTTGGCACCAGACGTGTTTCTCAGTGTCACTAGAAAATGTCAAAATAAAAAAAAAGGCTGGGGGAAGGAGCAAGGGGGACCAAAACGGATGCTCCTCTTCTGTACTCTTCTTGAGTATGGTCTTTTTTTTCTGTAATAAAAATGAATTTTGATTATTTTTATTTTATTTAATTTTTTCCCCATCACCACTTATCCCAATAATTTGGTCTTATAATAAGAGTCCTCCCTCTCTTCTCTTCTGTTTCCTCATAAATAAAATATATTTATTTTAAAGCTTTTAAAAGTAGAGTGTTCCAAGCATGTGCAAAGGAAACAGAGTAATACAGTGAATCCCTTATGTGGCCATTGCCCAGCTTCGGTAATATAGTTATTTTCAACTATGAAAGTAGCAACTGTATTACATAAAATAGGGGGACGGGTGGGGGGGACCACCTATCCCTCCATACATAATCTCTGTTGACATTTTGATATGTTTCTTTAAAGTCGTGGTGTAATAATTACTTTCATTGGGCTTCTTTCAGGTAACCCATGTTGTAACTGTCGTCCTAATTTCATATGGCCATTTTAACTATCCCTTTTAAATGGCTGCACAAAACTCCATTGAGTAGATAAGAATACTGACTGATAAAACCTTGGGTGCTCTTAATTGTTTTGATTAACTACTAAATAATAGTTCAGTGAATTTTTCTTTGTTGTGCGCTACTTCCTTAGGTACTAGTGCCTAGAAAGTAGGATTGCTGGATCAAAGGGTGTGGGAGTTTTAAGCCTCCTGCCACGCGTTGCTAAACTGCCTTGCACGGATGCTGTGTGCTCCCGGCAGCACGAAGCCCCAGCCTCACTCTTCGCAGCGTGCCGGCTGGGAAGTTGTCCCGGGTGTCGAGACAGTGCAGGGCTGTTGGCTTCTGAGACAGTCCTTTTTCTGCTGGTGGTTAGGCTCCTTCTAGGTCAGACGTGAATTCTAACCATGCTGCATTCCCTTCCCCAGGTGTTCTCGTGCCGACTAGGCAATGAGCACGATACGGCCCTTTCGATTGTTGATCCAGTGCAAATTCAAGTGGAGCTGGTGGGGAATTCTTCGTATCAGAATAGTTCAGGGTTAATGGATGCGTTCAACAGCGGAGATTTCCCGCCTGTCCTGGAGGTAATCATGAAAAGCTGTGTGACACACGCATGCACCTCAAACACTTTCCTGAGCTTGAGCTACTTTTGCACCCTGCTGGGCCCAGCATTTTAGTTCCCGCAGCCAGTACGGAATAAAAATGATACCGTCTTTTAAGATCTTGCTGTCTTATGGAGGATTAAAGACCTTTTAATTGTCTGGTCTAATCTTGACATTCTGTAACAGTTTGCAGAAAGCAGAACTCAAGGCAGGTAGGACTGTTGGTGAGTGGAACTTGAGGTCAGGTGGTCCGAGCGGAGGGGCAGGATAGACAGAAGGAGGCTGAGAGGGGGAGCATGCCACGCTAGGAAGCCTTCAAGTCAGGTAGCGACGGCCCAGCACGCGTGAGGCAGGGCAAGGTCTCACTAGAAGGAGGGGTATGTCAGGCACTGGGGAGGACACAGGGTGGGGGGAAGCAAAGGAGGGCGAGGCCGGGCGGGGAGGGCTTAAGAATTTGGTGTTTCTTTCTTTGGTGGAGGGGGAATGATTAATCATTCCATTTGAACTATAGGAGTCTGAAAGAGGGAGAAAAGGCATTTTGATTTTCAACCTTCAAAAATATTAATCAGTGAATAAACAAAGTACCATACCCAGACATTAGAACACTCGTTCCTTTTTTAAAGATTTTATTTTTTTACTTTTATTTATTTTTTAAAAGGATTTAATTTATTTATTTTTAGAGAGAAGGGAAAGGAAGGAGAAAGAGGGAGAGAAACATCAGTGTGTGGTTGCCTCTCACACGCCCCCTACTGGGGATCTGGGCCCTGACTGGGAATCAAACTGGTAACCCTTTGATTCGTAGGCCAGAGCTCAATACACTGAGCCACACCAGCCAGGGCTATTTATTTACTTTTAGAGAGAGGGGAAGGGAGGGAGAAAGAGAGGGAGAGAAACATCAGTGCAAGAGAGAAATATGGATTGGTTGCTTCTTGCATGCCACCAACTGGGGAACTGCCCCTCCACCCGGGCGTGTGCCCTGACTGGGGATCAGACCTGTGACCTCTCTGTTGCAGGCCCACGCTCACTCCACTCAGCCACACCAGCCAGTTCTAACGGCCCTTCACTTTTAAAGTGGTCTGGTGCTGGTGTCTGCACGGCCTTTACCAGTGTTAGCTGTGTTGCTGGTCTCCGAGGAAGACCGCATTTTAGGAAGCGTCACTGTGGAGCCTGACCCATTCAGGGTTCTGTTTGAATAAAGAGATAATTTTGTTGGTTGGTCATTTTGTTTCAGAGATTCCAAACATTAAATAGATCAAAGCAAAATGGATTAACAAAATGTTGCTAATAGGCTGTCCTATCTCCCCTATAGTCATTCTTTGATCCTCTGCTTTAATGATTAATATACTTGTAGGAACGTTATCCTACTGAAACATTAATTCTAGTAATTTTTCTAGCTTAGTGTTTTTTATTCAGTGCAGTTTTGTGAACTTTGACCTCATAGCTGAAACACCTTGCCTCATGGCTGTTAATGCTTAATTTTGTGATCTTTCCAGTCTTCAAAATGAGAAATTTAGTATAGTGTCTATTGGACCTCTGAAACTTGAAGTAGAAATTGTACCTGTAGGAGGTGTAGATGCAAAGCCAAATGCAACTTTAAGAACTTTTTACATTTCGGTAGATTCAGTTACAAGCCCTGGATATCAGACTCTCCTATAATGACGTTCAGCTGTTTCTTGCCATTGCAAAATCCATCCCTGAGCAAGCCCACGCGGCAGTGCCTGACGCAGTGGCCTTGGAGGCCAGTTCCGGTAGCCGTCACCTGTCTGGGGCGTCTGGAGTTGGAGAGGAAATCAGAGAAGGGACAAGACATACCTTAGATCCTGTCTTGGGTAGGTATTTAAATATAAAATCCACTCAGTCTTCCCAATAACTCTCCTTCTTTTTAACTTTGAAGATTTTCTTTTGCACAATTTAATTGTTCAGAGTATAAATGTGTGTCATTAAGTATAATTGTGATCTTAAATATGCCTCTCATTTTTAAGAATTTATATATTTATTTATTCTTATTGTTGTTCAAGTACGGTAGTCTCCATTTTCCCACCACCACTTCCCCACCCCACGCTGCCCGCCTCCCACCCTCAATCCTTCCCCCTCTTGGGCTTTGTCCATGGGGCCTTTACGCGTGTTCCGCGACGACGCTTTCCCTTCTTTCTCCTGTTACTCCCTCCCCCCATCCCTAGTGTTTTAATTTTAACACCCTGGACTGACTGCTCTAGCCTATGCTGTAGTTCATTTTACAGTTTCTTCTGGAGCTATTTGGATAATGCTAAGGTTTGATTGTAAGCCTTGAGTTTCCTCTGAAGTTATGTAGATAATACTAAGTTTCCATTGTAAGCTTTTAAAAACACAGTCGATACATGGAAAAAGGTTCCTAAGATTTTCAGGATACACTTGATGAGAGTCTTCAGTGAGGAGCCCATGGTTGCCTAGAGAAATGAAGTGTGTTAGTCACCCGGTTCTGAGTTGCTTTTCTTAAATTGGTCTGTGGATTAACTGCCGTGAAGTCATCAGTGAAAGCCATGCACGTTTCCCCTAGAGCTGCAGCTGGCCAGACTGCAGGAGCTGGGCTTCAGCACGGACGACTGTCGCAGGGCGCTCCTGGCGTGCCACGGTAATGTGCCCCAGCGTTCCCGCTGTCTCCTTGTCCTGGTAATGTGCTCCTTTCCCTTTCCGCCCCCGGTCCCCACACACGGTGACTGAGAGCTGCAGGGCGTCTTGGAGGCCACCACGGTCTTCTGGAGCCACTGAGAATGGGCAGCAGTGTTTTGCAGAGGGTCAGATTGTGGGCTCTGGAGCCGACCGACTGTCTCAGATCCTTCCTCTGCCACATAGATGCTCCTTATTAGTGACTTGGGCACGTTACTTAATCTCTGTGTACCAGTGATTCTTTATCTGTAAAAGGAGAGTAAGAGGACTTCCTTTGGAGGTTTGCTGTCACCTGGCACACAGCAGGCGCTTTGCGGATGCTAGCTGTTGCTCCCCGGGCACGGGCACTGCTGGCGATGCCAATGGTCACGGCCACTTCCTGAGCCCCTGTGTGCCTCACCTGCGTTTTCTCGTGGAACCCTCAAAGGCCTTGCCCGCAGGCAGTGTTGCCTCCACCTGCGGTGTGGAGACCGGCCACGTGAACGGGTGGAAGTTCCTCTGTCGGCGAGGGGCTGAGACGGGTCTGCCCATGTTCTTCCCGTGGCCCCACGCTGCCTTCCCACCCTCGTCCGTGTTCCCGTTGTCTTCACAGAGAGAGGCCAACCAGAGCTGCGTTCTGTCCCTTTCCTTCGGTTGTGCGCGTGCTCTCTCCTTCCACTTCTCTGCGTACCAGATACACGTACGCGCATCGCCCCCACATACTCGTGGTGTTTTTATATTGATAGATTGTGTTGCAAATGCAGTTCGATTGCTTTTTTTTCAATAGTTTTTATTGGATAGTTACAATTATAATATATTAACCATCACCATCTTCTCATGCCATTGCAATGATTTGCAAATATTGATTTTTGAACTAAGAATATCATATAATTTAACCATTTTCAGTTGCCTTTTATTCTTTGAATATTATGCATTGTTCTATAATAGACATTTTTTGGTGTGAACTTTTGCCTATATCTTTTAAGTATCTCCTTGGTAGAGAGACTTAATATTGTAGTATCAGATCAAAGGGTATAGACATTGTTTTGGTTCTTTACTTGAATTGACAGATCTTCTAGAAAGATTGTACCAGGTTATACTTTGGCTAATTATGTGTAAGCATGCTGGTCTCACCACAAGTTTTCATTAATATCTTTTTCTTTATGAAGAAATTGAAGGTGGACCTAGTTATCTTTTATTCCTTGGTTTTGTTTTTTACATCATTGCTTTTTGATTTAATCAACTTCATACCCTTAATGTTTGCATTTTTTATTGTTTTTAACTCTAACAGTTCAAACATTTTTAAGAAAAATTTCTACAAGCCTCTGGAATTTTTCTTTTTGTTTATTTCTTTAGTAACTGAGGTTTAGTTCCATTAAAAATAAAGATAATAATAGCAGCTAACGTTTTTGGAGCCTTTGCTTTATGGCAGCGCTGCTCTGAGCACTTCCCGCGCTCATTCTCTCCTCCCCCGGCAGTCCTGTGAGTGCGCGCTGCTGGGCCCGAGGGCCCAGGCGACTGGCCCAAGAGCTAGTGACGCGCCAGAACCAGAAGCCTGGCCACCCTTCTCCAGAGCCCATGCCCTTAGCCACTCCCACGGTTCCATGCACTGGCCTCTGGGAATTTATAAGTTTGGGGTTCACATTGCTTTTCTCTTTTCTCTTTCCTTTCTTTTTCCCTTCTCTCCCTGTGCTTCCCTCCCTCCCTCCCTTTTCTAGCTTTAGCAATCTGGTTGTGTTCAGGGCGCTGTTATTTACCCGTTGTATGTTACACACATGCAGTTCTCACTGCCATCTGTTCTCCAGGAGTTTGTGCTGGGTTGAGAAGACAAAGTGTGTGCAAAGACAGGCCTTTGAGCATGGTTACAACAACGATATCAGTATACTAGAAACTACATAGTGGAGATTAAGTGCTTCAAAACCAAGTGGCACCCTTTGGGCCCTCTTCTTCTCCTCTCTCCTCTCCTTCAACGGATGTCAAAGTGGAGGGAGGATGGCCTTCTGGAGGCATTTCGGCTAGAACATAAAAGGTGTAGTAAATTGAGTGGAAGGTGTGCTACAGAGAGGGCCTTGTTATTTGCTTCACAGCAGAATTCCTCTTATTATACTATTTTCCCCTTTTTTATGTCTAAGAATACATCTAGATCAAGGTTCTCTTGGGCTGTCCAGTAGGGCCCTATACACTTTTTCTGCTTCCTCTCTTAGTTGCTTGAGTAGCTGTGGGAACTGGGTGAACTGATCACCTTTTACTTTCTTTGAAGGCCAATTGAAAAAGGCAGCAAGTTGGTTGTTTAAGAATGCTGAACCTCTGAAGTCTCTTTCCCTGGCCTCTAAGAGCCGAGAGAGCCAGGGGATGGTGCCAGCTCAGCTGGTCTCGGGCGTGGAGATTAAAGCCGAGAGCGTGTGCATCTGTTTCATCGATGACTGCATGGATTGTGACGTCCCTCTCGCCGAACTCACCTTTTCCCGTGAGTGTCTGCCGGACCTTCGGACTCGTCTCAGCCACTTGCAGGGGTGGCTGAGTTAGTTGGGGCCGTTTTGTGTTATTCATGCTCTCCTCTACTTAGTAGGATGGGTGAATATTTAGATAGTGCTTTTATATAGTTTTTCATTATTTGTATTTTAAAGAAATGTGCATTTATTTGCTGTATGTGGCCTTCCACCTGTAGCTGAGGAATAATCGAAATTGTCATGGACAAAATTTCTGTTGCATTAACAGCTCTAGCTAAATAATTCCTGGTCTCTCCATATCGTTTATCTTCATATGTATCTGAATATTATGGTGACTGTAGTGTTATTAAAGGCATTTAAAACGGAAGCTCAGAAAAGAATGCTTCTGCTCTGTGTATCTTTTGAAAATAAAAAGCCCAGTCTTGCTAGGAAGCTTACCTGAGAATATCCTCCGAGGGGCAGGGAAGAGGTGAAGCCATTGCCCCAGAGACCTCTGCGGTCGGCGGGGACTAAGGCAGAAGAGCGTTATATCCCAAGCCTCACCATCGGGAGCCTTGTCCCTGCAGCTGCTGAGCAGAGAAAGGGAACAGCTCCCTGCTGTGTTTACTTTCAGTTTTCTGTTGTTTTCAGCTTGCTGGCCTCTCTTCCCTTCAAAGAAAATTGGTTCTAGGGATTTCATTCGGCTTTTCATCGTAGTAGAGGTTTTCCTTTCCCTGTGCTTCTGGGCGCTACAAGGGCCGCGTCATTAAAACTCGCACCTGGGATTTGGACTGTTCCCATGAGAATTTTTCTGCAGAGAACCGTTATTTCTTATTTTTCTATGGTGATCTTAAAAATTTGAGCTAATGTTTATCAGGACATGACTACTCTTATCACTGTACCTTCTTTTAAGATACTCAGGTAGAAATACGTTTTTTATGTTCCCACACACTTCAGATACAGCTGGGTGCTGGTGCTGGCATGGGGGGGAGATAGGGAGGCATTTGCCTCAGTCACATTTAAAGGGGTGTCCCAAAACTCAGTAGTTAAGAGAAGTAATATTTTAATGCAATATTTTAAAAATTGGAAGTCATGCAAAGAAATCCGTGATGAAGAACATACCAAATTTTTGTGCGCTTTCTCATGAGACCATAGGCATTAGCTGTAAGTAACACCCCTTTCACGGGCTTTGTCTGCCAAAGCGCGTGTTGGTCGCTCCTGCCCCCGCGCCGCGTAAGGTGTGCTTTCGTTGCAGGTCTGAATTTTCTTCAGCACATACGAACTAGCCCTGAAGGCTACGCCCACTTCACCCTTTCTGGAGATTATTATAACCGTGCTCTGTCAGGTCAGTTTAAGCATGTATTACTGTGGGATTTAAAAAATAACACAAATATTTGCCTGGGCCTATTTCTACATAAATTTTACATGAGGGAGCGGGGGTGGGGCAGGGCAAGGAAAGATTAAAAACAAGTGACTGCATAAGCACAAAAGACAGAGATTTTTCCTTTTTACTAAAAACATATCTGATGTGTTCAAACTGAATTATTTAAAAAGACGTTTGATGGTTAATTCTTTTTGATCCTGAAGTTTGGCTTATTCGAGAACACGAAATTGCTCCGTAGCGAAGGGTCATTTGGCTGGCTCTGATAGTAGCTGCATTTCCAGGGAGATTGATGGCCCTCATCATTTTACATTTCAAGTCGTCTCACTCCCTACCGGACTTGTTTGTTTTATCAGAAGAGTACTGAGTCAGTGATAATGTATAATCTGCCATGCCTACTCCCTAAAGTAAAACACAGTTAATCAGAGCAAGCCATTCTCCCAGAGGCCGACAGTCTGCACACACTGCAAGGCATTTTCAGGCTTCTCCCCTGGCACTGGCTCCCCGAGGGAAGGGCTCACACAGGTTGACCTTCCGGGACGCCTGCGCCAGGGCGGAGCAGCTGGAGCTGTGAAGTTCTTTCCTTTCAGAGAGGTTTCAGTAGCAATGACACAGTAAGCAAAGCAGGGCTGTGCAGTGTGAGTTTAGACGGGCGGCTGTTCCCCTTGCTTTCCGTGCTGCTGCTGCTTGCTCCAGAGTGCGTCTCATTTAATTTCTCATAGTAGCCCCAGTTTTCCCTTTCTGTTCCGGACTCATTCCGAGGTAACAGTCCTGTGTCCTCATTGGTCAAAATGTTTATTTAGTATAATGGCCCAAGTCTTGCAGAGAAACTCTTACAGGGCAGATGGTAGCTGTTTTTCTGACAATCACTTATATTCTCAGCAAACGTTTCTGCCTTTTAAAGTTGTAGGATATGAACACAGGCAGTTGACTCAGTATTAACGCGCCTACTTTATCTGCACGTTGGATTGGATTCGTGTTCATGAATCAGCTCATACATGGCTGATTGTTTAAGAAAACTGTTAAAACTGTTACTGGCTTTGAAAAGTATCACATCGAGATATGATTTTTCTCACCCAAGTAGCAAAAATACTAGCAAAAATTAAATGTGACACTGTTAAGGATTGGTGACGATAGGAGCCACAGGACTCTTGTTTCCTGCTGTTGGAGTTGTAAATTGGTACAACTGCTTTGGAAAGTAATATGACGTGACCTGGTAAAGTTGAGTGTAAGCATGCTTAACAGCCCAGGATTATGCTCCTTCTGGGCCCATCCTCGGGGAATCCTTTGCTCGTGTGCCCCAGGAAACGGACACACATCGGCTTGTGGTGGTGTCCTTGCGGACAGCCGTGGCACCGGAGTCCGCGCAGTCTCGCAGCAGGAGAAGGGATGGAGGATTATAGTACATTCCTAAATGAATTGCAGTTCAGTGGTGAAGTCAATTGTATCGCAGATGCATGGCATCAATATGAGTGAATTTCAAAGAGATGTTGTTGAGAAAAACAGAAACTTATAAAAGAATACATGCAGTTGGATTCTATTTATGCAAAGATCCCCAACAGAACAAACTAATCAATGTGTTCTTAAGAACTGCATACATGTGTGGTAAAACTATAAAGAAGAGCAAGGAAGTGATTAGAAATTCAAGCCCCTGGTTACCAGGCGTCAGCCGGGAGAGGGATGGCAGGAAGAGCGAGTGCGGCTTGGGCCTCGAAGGCACTTGTGATTTTCTAGTTCTTAGAGCTGAATCAAGGGTACATGAGTTTTGCAGTAGTTTTTCTTTAAACTACATATGCCTTTTGTGCATATGACATTTTAAGCTTAAAAATTTGAAAAACCTAATGAATTTCCAAGTACATCTATTTAACCAGTGGATTTGTGATGTGAGCAGGAGAATCAAGTTTAATAGGTACTTTAGCCACTGACACTATTTTTCCATCCTGCGTCTGAGACTCCTTTTTCATCTTGAGAGGATCAAAACCAGGTTCTGCCTGCCCTTTAAGAGAAGTGGGCTCATCCCCTCCCACCCCTGGGAGACCACGGTCCGGGCACAGGTGGGGTTTTCTGCTTACAGCCCCTCGACAGCACAGACACCTGTAGGGTGGCCTGTAGCTGAAGGTGGTGCTTTCCTTGTGAAAGCAAATTGGAGATAGAAAATCTCCAATAGATGGAAAGCTGTTAAGCTACAGTTTGTCCTTGCTGAGCGTTTGTGAACAGTGTTCCCTTACCAGCCCTTGATGTCTGCTGAGCAGATGTCCTACTTCCTGTGTTCTTGTAGGCTGGGAGCCGTTTATTGAGCCCTGGCCCTGCACTGTGTCCTGGCAGCAGCAGGCAGCTAGCCGTCTCCATCCTCCTCGACTGAAGCTGGAGGCCAAGGCCAAAACCCGTTTGGACATCAACGTCACGTCGGTGCTCATCGGTGAGTGGGCAGCTGTCCTTGGAAGACTGATGTGTTTCTGTACACGAGTGCCTCGTCTGGAAGACTGTGAATCCTGGTTTAGCAAATACTGGGGCCTGTATAAGGCATCACTTATGCGTCATGGCTGCTTTCCTGAAAAACCCTAAGCTAGCCTCATGATTCTTCTCAGCCCGCTTGGGAAGAATGCCAAATTCTAGAGCTGGCACCCCAAATCGATGCTCTCAACAGTCCAACAGGAGCTTAGACTGCTTGGGAGACACAAATGTCCGTGGGGAACCCCCTCCCCATCATGCTTGGTCACTGGGTTTAGAAGTGGCTTTAGATTCACTTCTCTCAGGCAGTTCAGAGTCATTCTTTAAAGGTGTAATTTTTACCTTGTCTGTGAAGCAGGATAAGACTGTTTCCCATCTATTGTTATGTTGATCTAACTCTGAAAAATCATTCTGTTAAAGGGTTGCCAAGCCAGTGGCGTATGTTCTGAAAGTTTCTTAGATAACATGGAAATGTACATTCCTGGATTCAAGGTAGTGAGCCAGAACCACTGTATGCGAGTATTGAGATCATCTAAGAGTAACATTATCTTACAGCTTACACTCACTTTTGGAATTACCGATCTGACGATCTGATTTTGGTGATACCGTAGTTGTCTCTGAGTGATAACACATATAGCTGGGAATCCGTGAACTTGCTTCAGTGTGTGCATTGGATCGAAGCTCTCGGAATGTCCACTGGCTTATTCCATGTCAGTAACATGGAGAGAATGTGTAGTGAAATAAGACCATGTGTGTACTGATTTCCGAATTTTGAAACTGTTGTTTACACGATCGGATTTCAGTCATTGGTTTGCCTGGATATTAGTGTTACCCGTGTCATAGTAAATTGGTCCCACGACCCTCCTGTGCTGCATTACTTTGACTCCCATGTTATTTCTCATATAATCTCTTTGTCTGGAGGCTGAGATAGAGTGCGGGGCAGTCTTCGAAAAGCCACGGTGAGCAAGAGAGCTGACCACAAACAAGAAGGTCACTGGTATTTCAGATGAGAATCCGTCTATTTAAAAATATCTTCCGAAAGACATTCTTGTCAGTGGTAAAGCCGGTTATTTAAAGTTTTCATTTCCTTATTCCTAATGCTCTGCTAAAACCCAGAAACATTGCTGCGACCGCTTAGTGTTTACATAAATCTCACTTATGTAGCCAAATGCTGGAACTGAAAACCAGAAACGAATAATTCTTATTCTAAAAAGTATAATATCCTAATTAGTGTAAAATGTCTTTATCCTTCCCTGGCTGATGTGGCTCAGTGGATTGAGCGCCGGCCTGTGATCCAAGATGGTCGCCGGTTCGATTCCCAGTCAGGGCACATGCCTGGGTTGCGGGCCAGGCCCCCAGTGCGGGGTGCATGAGAAGCAACCACACATTGATGTTTCTCTCTTTCTCCTTAAAAAAAAACAAAAAGGTCTTTATCTGGGTGTGGTATACTGTAATTATTTTGTTAACCTGCTTCCCCCTTGTAATTCTCCTGTCAAACGAGTAAAACCAGGCAGGAGAATTGTCAGTTGGATTTCAGCCCCTTGAATCTGATCACCCTTTAACAGCCTCCAAATTGGTCTTTTTGTCTCTAAACCCTGTCCTCTTAGCATGGGATTCCACTCTACATACACCAACTCCTTCCCTTGGGTGCACTTCTTTGCTAGGTCCTTACTCCCATATGTTGTGCCAAAGTCACACCGAAGTATTTAATGTTCCCTGAGTGTGCCAGGCACTGTCACGTCTCGAAGTCTTTGCACGTGCCGTTGTCTCTGCCCGCGTCCCTGACCCCACTGGCACATTGTCATCTCTGCTCATTCTCTGCGGCCCACCAGGAAAGGCTCCCCCACTAGGATTCCCACGCGTCCGTCCCCACTTCTGCCGAAGCAGCATAAATCTTCCCCTGTCCTGTGCTCCCGTGAATTTCATTTTTATCCTGGTTTTAGCTCCCCTCACATTGTGGTACCGTTTTGGGGCAAGGGTTGTTTTGTTAACAGGAATTTCTTCCAGAGGGGTGTGAGGTTCTCCCGGGGACAGTCTTGCACGGAATCGAGCACATTGCCTAGCAGGGAGCGAGGCCTTCAATGACGGCTTGTTTTGCTGAGTGGGCATTATCTGGCTCGAACCTTCAGTATTTTCTACTTCTGTTCTTAATGTCTCTGGGGAATGTTTTCTAGACCAGTATGTGAGTACCAAGGAATCGTGGATGGCAGATTACTGTAAGCAGGACAAGGAAGTGGACTCGGCCGTGTCAGAAGACTGGATGGGCTCTTCAGTGGATCCTCCATGCTTTGGACAAAGTAAGGTTTTTCTCTACAGATGTCTTACTACATTGCTGTCAACCTACAGAGTGCTATTTCATTGAAAAATCAAAAATTATTTTCTGTGGAAAGACCAACAGGAAATTCTGACAGTCTTCTATAGTTCTGTTTTAGTCTTTGTGAGATACATTTTTCTGGCACAAAATGCGCAGCTCCAATTTCACCTTGGTGGGAGGGAGAGGGTCTGCGGGGTACAGTCCCTGACCTCCGGTAACTTTGCACGTGACCCGGTGCGCCTGAACATGCGCCGAGGTCGGCCGTCGCTCAGTCTGCGTTTTACTTGGCCAGATGTCCCTTTAGATTGACCTTTTGGACTGGATTTTTAAAAAGATCTTTCCAGTCTTCTAAAGCTAAAGATTGGACATATGTGCTTAAAGAGAGGGGGCGCAGAATGTCCCATGTGGAGAGGATGGTTGGGGGGCCGTATTCTTCACAAAGTATGGAAGAATTGAATCCCCAGCCTCTGGGAGAAAGAGGGTCAGTTTGTTCTCCTTTAACGATGCTTTCTTTCCTTACTGAACGCTTCACTGTGGAGCTCTGATTTCCTGAGAGCTGGGGAGTTGGTGATGGCCAACTGCACGGTTCTCAGTGGCTCCACAAGCCATCGCCATTCAAATGCAGCTCAGCCCCAGCCCTTTCAGTGTGGTTTCTTCGGGGAGTCTTGGCCGGACTTCACATAGCTCATGAATACGTAACTGTTCCATCTGGCCTGCAAACGTGTCACGGGAAGATGCGTTTTCGTAGTGTATGGAGTATTTGAACTGGCCCGTCTCTCCTCAGCGTGCACAAAGGGACTTTCTCTCTGCCTCGTGCTCCCAGAAGGAGGGACAGGAAACGTCGGCTGTGCTTGCTCTCTGTGCTCCCAGCCGTGGCTTTCGGTCCCGAGGTCATGGCCTAGGAGCCAGGGCTTTTCAGATACCACCAGCTTCAACGTCGGCCCCTCCTCTAACCTTCCCAATCTGTGTGTCGAGAGAATGGAACGTAGATTCTACCTAGAAGACTCTAAATACTCTTTGTAGTATGTTACGTGTCTCAGGGAGTGTGTTTTAAAAGCGTCCATACAAGGGGATCTCACGTCCAGGGGCGGTGCGGACACTTAGGGGGGCCCATCACCAGGATGCTACTGAAGGAGCTTCTTTCCTCCCTCTCCTTCCTCCCCTGCCCTTAGGAAAAAAAATTCCCCTCTTCCTTTAAAGGTAATTAGCCGCCTTACTTATGTTAAACGCCTCTGCTAAATTAAAGCTTGTTTTATTTACTTAGATTTTTATAGTCACTTAGGCATACAAAGGTGTAATATTTCTTTTTAGTTAGACATAACTGAATATATCTAAACTTCCAAACCTCTTTTTTTATTAGAAGTTCCCGGGTAGAAGTAAGTCAGCTGGGATTGTATTCTTTTCGGAGACCTACTGAAATAATTGTGGGGCATTTGTTTTGAAAGTCAGTTGTTGAACTGACCACAGACATTCGGGTCTAACTCATGAATATCTAGTCACGCCCCCGCCCCCCCACACACCCAATTTGTACATTTTATTCAGGGCAGCTTCAGTGGGAGCTCTTGGAATAGAGATTCTTGATGTGAAATTCAGCCTAAGGGAGCTGCCGGCCTCTCACTGTTTCTTTAGCATGGGAAAGAAAATAACAGCTTCGTCTTTGACGTGATTGTAGGCTTTGTTCAGTAAGGGCTGAGACTCCGCAGTAAGCCTGGATGACACGGCACCTTATTGAACCTACTAGTTCTGTATCCCAAGGACGCTGGAAATAAAAATATTCTAAAAACTCCCATGTTTAATTTATAATGTACCTGTACTATGAGATAACTCCTTAGTCATGACAGTTAAAATGGGAACACAGGCAGACTCTTCCCCTGGAGTTTTTGAGACCCCTGAGGGATCAGCATTCTGCTGCCACTGCATTTCTGTGGGGGACGGAGCAGCTCCCACTCAAATCTGGACTCCCTGGTGTTGGTGACTTTCCTGTGACGTCTGAGAACATTCCTGCTTTAAATGAAAAATCCTCAGAAGGCCTGTCATTCTGTTCAAAAGAATGTCGAATACATTTTCTTTCCCCAGTTGAGAAAAAAGGAGCATGCCTCCTTGATACTGCCTCTGCAGTTAAAAGCCGGCCTGAAAACAGTCCCGCCCACCTCGTCAAGTGCCTCCTTAGCTTTTAGCCATCACGGAGGGGAATGATGCTGCACCTGCATGACGCTTGCTGTTTTCGTAATGGGCTCTGCTTGGGCTTCTGCTTTGGGGGCGAGCCCTCTTACTCACTGTGTTTGTTCTCACTCTCTAACTTTGTCTCTCCTGTCTGCCAGGCCTCCCCCTGGTCTACCTTAGAACTAGGAGCACAGCCAGTCTGACTAACCTAGAGCACCAGATCTATGCTCGAGGTACGGTACGGCCGAGCGAGGGCTTGCTTTATTCTCCTGTTTTAAGAACTGCCTTGTACGTCGATTTTCTGTGAATGGGCGCTGAGTGGGAGCATACCTGGTTTCGAGCACTTCGTTTAGTAGCAGGAAAATGTCCAACTGCTGAACAGAGTGACACTTTTTATCAGAAGGAAGTGGTGTGCTGATTCTTATGCTGTCTCCTGCATTTACCTTGACCCTCGGTAGAAATGGAATCAACTCTGGGGTGTGATGCAGAAATGCCCGGCGTCAGGTAGGTGATTTCTCATGCTGGACAGCAAGTACGTGGAAGAACAGCAGCCTCCACCGAGCAGTGCTCCCGGCCTGTTTGCAGCACACTCAGTGGACACGCGACGGCCGACGTGGGCTCGGCGGGGCAGGGGCTCTCGTGGTCTGGACCGGAGCCAAGAAAGTGTCCCCTGAGACACAACCTTCGCTCCTTAAGCCAGGACTCGGGCGCGTAGGGGAGAGAAGAGAAAAGGTCCTTTATTTCTCTCTCTGACCCCTTAAGCTCCTCGATCATTTGACGGGTCAGTAGATGTTACAGAAAACACCACCGACCTCCAGGAATTGGGTCCCAGGCTACGCACACCCTCCTTCATGTGTAGTGCGTGTAATCGGAATGAAATACGTGTGCCTGAGTGACAGCAGGCCCTGCCCGGGCCGTGACGTCTTTGGTTTAGAAAAAAGGCCTTTTGAGCTTCCTCTGCAGGAGTTCAGAACAGGGACATTACGACACCAGACAGCACCGTGGGGGCTTTTCCGGGAGGGTTTTACTGAGGTGGGTGTTTAGGGGACGGCTCCCAAAGGAAGCCCATGATCGAATCTCCATTTATGCATGGATTTATATCCTAAGCTTTTCTGTGTCTGGTGTTTAGTCTTTCAGGCTAAGCAGACTGTTACTCCTGGGTAGCTGGTGAGGGCAGAGAACCACAGAGACACTAGCGACTGGCCTTCCTTCACGTGACTAGCTAGTAGCAGGCCTGGGACGTTCGTCTGCTTCTTCGGATTTACAAAGCAAGTCCTTTCGGACAGAGTGAGCTGCTTACGTAGCATGAAAACCTACACTGTGTGTAATGGCCAAATTGCCCTGTGAAACAAGCCCAAAGGGGTAGAGATTTCCTTAGCCGGAGCCATTGGAAGCTGAAGCTGGATGTGAGGAGCGTCAGGTTCTCCGAGCCCATGGAGAAATTAGGTCTGGTCGCTGGGGACAGATTTTCTGAGGTCACCAGGGAACACTGTTCTCTTTGATGGACTTGGGAATTTGGTTTCTGGTGCTGTGCCAGTGGCAAATCCATAGTTGATTTGGACCCCAGCGCAGGAGATGTCAGATTTGTCCCCTGGCGCTGGCGTTGGACTCGTGAGCACTCCATGTATTTTTATTGTCAGAGACATCGGTTGCTGAAGTCTCCGCTGGTATGTGTAATCAAAACAAGCAGCTCGGGGACCTAAGCTGTGTGCCTTCCCAGGCTATTTAATTCCAGAGTAATATACTCGTGAATATCTTTATATGGATTCCTAGCACTTTATTCTGCATTACACTGTGATCAAAGCCATTTGCCACCTGTTCTTTTTAAATCTAATTTGCAAATGGAAACTTACAGTCTGGCTCACAGCGGGATATGAAAGCACAGCTGGCTTCTTTTCCTCCGGGGCCTTTATCTCCTGTAATAAAGCAGCTCGCTCAGGCACTCACCCAGCGGAGGTGCCTTTCAAGGTGCCACAATAAGTACTGTTTACCCTGCAGACAGCTCTTAAACTTTTTACTCCCCCTCTGCTCTTGTCAGCAGCCTCACAGCTACTCCGTAATTTTCTACTTGATGAACATTATTAGTATTTGTTTTAAAGGAAACCTTGGGAACTAAGCGAGGCCATTGGGAGGAGAAATGGGTATGTTGTAAGCGGAGATTGTCTTTGGAAGAATTTGGGGGCGTCACTAAAGACTAACCACGGAATGGTGGGAACACGCTGTGGACTACTCCTTTATTTGGCACGTTGCTATCAAAGTAGAGCTTGCCTTAACCTGAAACTGCTTGTGTTGCAGTGTTTCTAGTACTAACTTCTGAGAACTTCAGAGGCTAAAAAGGGAAGTGCTTACTTTTTAAAGGCAGCAACGCGGGCACCAACATATGGAACGCTTCACGCATTTGCGTGTCATCCTTGCGTAGCGCCACGCTCATCTTCTCCGTATTGTTTCAGTTTTCGCTGCTGAAGCGAGCACACTCACACAATGGAATACCCCTGGGCCATAAAAAACAGGAACATGTCACCCTTTGCGACAGTAAGGGTGGGCCTGGAAAACATTATGCTAAGTGAAATAAGCCGGTCAGAGAAAGACAAGCACCGTGTGGTTTCACTCACATGTGGACTCTAATGAGTAAACCGAGCTAACAACTAAAGTAGAGACAGACTCGCAGAGAGAGAGCAGGCTGACAGCTAGTGGGGACGGGGCTAGGGTCCGGCAGGGTCCAGTGAAGAGGAGAAAGGGCTCACGGACTCGGACAGCGGGGTGGGGGCTGTGGGGCGGGGAGCGGGGCACAGGGGCTCAGTGGTCATGGGAAACAGTGCCGTGAAAAAGTGAAGTTGAGGTAAGGAAAGTGAGCTGGCGTGAGTAAAAAGAACAGAGGAAAAGCGAAGGCAGCGATGAGGACAGACCGAGGCGCCGCCCCCGCCTCACCCGGGAGGTGGCAGAGGCAGGGCTGCGCGGCCTCCCTTCTGGCTTTGCCGGCGGAAGCCGTGGGCCTGGAAGATGAGTTTCCCTTTGCTGTGGCGTCTCCGTCAGCAGTCGCAGTCCCCTCCGGGTGTCGGTTTCTGCACAGCTGCAGACCGTGTGGGTGCTGGTCTCGCTCAGGCTTCAACGCGAGACACCTAGGAGGCGGGCCGGGCCCCGCTTGGTGGCCAGTGTGAGAGTGGCGTGAGCACGCGGCCTTTGTGGTTCCTGCCGCCCCTCCTCCTCTCTTCGTGTGGCCGCAGAGGAGACTCGGGCCCTGGGCCCGAGGAGCCGGCGTCCCCCCTCCGGCAGCCTCTGTGCAGCACCAGACCACCGGCAGGGTGGGCTGCAGGCCGCCGGTCCGCCTTTCGGCTCTTCCTGGCCATGTGGTCTCTCACTTCTCCGATTTCTTTGTAGTGTTTGTTGTCAGGCCAGTTGTCTTTCTAGAACTTGGTCACTTCCAGTCTTGTGTTGATCAGCGTTTCTTTCCAGTCTCCCTGATTAGAAGCTGTTTTGTGAAAAGAAACTGTCGTTTATGCTCCTTTTGTAGTCTCCCTGGTACCTGCCCTACGGCAGGTGGTGGTGACACCCGTGTCGACTGATGAACTAAACGTTTCATTTGAAAGCCTTTAGGACAGTACATTTTTTTTTAGATTTAAAAAAAAATTATTTATATTTAGAGAGTGAGGAAAGGAACGAGAGAAACATCAATGTGTGGTTGCCTCTTGTGTGCCCACAAGTGGGGACTTGGCCTGCGACCCAGGCATGTGCCCTGACTGGGAATTGAACTGGTGACACTTAGGTTCACAGCCCTCGCTCAGTCCACTGAGCTACACCAGCCAGGGCTAGGACAGTACATTTCTGATCCTCCGGGGAGAAGAAACCCCCAGCGATTAGTATAGAGAATAGGAAAGATGTTTTTCTTTCATCGTCAGGAATAATGTGACTGCAGTGTAACTTTTACAGAAAGGGAGGCTTTGTTAATGTGCAGGTGGTTTGGACCAAGTTTAATCAAGTAGGTGTGATCTATCCCGCTAAGTTTGGGTTACTTGTAGTATATTTCCTGGGAGTAGCAGGGGTCCGCTTCTCTTTCTCCCTCTCTCAATTCCAGCCAAGTTAGGTCCCGATGCCCTCTGCTGAGATGGGGCCCACAGGGGTTGTGGGGGAGTTGGGGGCCGGGCAGCCACAGGTCACAGCCAGCTGTGGGGGGGGTGCCAAGGCGTCCTGCAGCAGGCAGCGGAGTCCCTGGGGATTCCATCTGCCCTGTGGGCTCAGCGGTGGTAGTTCCTGCTCTCTTCCCCCTTCCTTCAGCCCCTTTGCCGAGAGACCATCTCGGGTACTCTCTGGGGCGAGCTGGGGGGTGGGGGCGGAGGGGGAGGTGTCTCTTCCACAGAGATGGAGGGATGCTAATGGCTGCTGTCTGTTTGTTCGCAGCAGAGGTGAAAGCCCCGAAGCGCAGGCAGCCTTTTGTCCCCTTTGCCCTGAGGAATCACACAGGCTGCACTTTGTGGTTCGCCACCCTGACCACCACCCCCACCAGGTGAGGACACTCGGCCTGTCACCCTGAGCCCTCTCTGCCACCAGAGGCTCCTGTGCACCAGCCCGGTGGGCCCCTTCTCCAGGCTCTTGGATTGTATTTGAATCGGGAGCTTGCTGCCTGGCTGTCTGTGGAGTCCGTGGGCAGAGAAGTGGGTCTTGAGTCTGAAATACCCAAATTACGATGCCGATCCTGGTAGACATTGTGTTTAAAGTCAAAGTCAGGCAGATGAAAGGTGCGAGTGGGACGCGAGAGAGAAAGTCATCCCGTGTTTTCTCCTCAGTCCCCACGGCCCTTAAAGGAGGCTGTATGTGGTTATTAAGCCAAATGTTTTACATTTTTCTCCTGAGGCTGCTCTGAAAACACCTCCCATTTTCTTCCCTTTACGCTCCATGAGAATTGTCTTTCAAACCTTGAACACACTTTGGTCCAGATGGAATCGGGCGGAGTCCGGAGAAGAGTAGGAGTTTCCCTAAGCCGCCGGAGGGCGCTCTCGGTGGCTCTCTGTCTGCTGGGACCGGGCAGGGTGATGAAGAACACGGAACCACGTTTCTCCTCCACTAAGTGCGATAGTGCTTTGCAGGAGGCTTTCTGGTTTGTTTGTTTTTTAAAAAGTTCAGGTCTGCGAAGTGCTTACAGTCACGTAATACTGCCTTTCCAAGTCATGACTCAGTTTACATAGCGCCCTGTGCAGCAGGCTTGGTGCTGGGGGCAGGTGAGTGCGTAGCGACCGCTCTCAGCTGTGATTGATCGTGGAGATAGCTTTAGTTACTGACCTTTGGGATCATCCGTGGGAGCCAGGTCATGCGGCCTTACTGCTGTGAACCACGTTCCAGGGGGCTTTCTGCTCCCGCACTGACCTCTGTGTGGGAGGGAGCTGGCGAGAGGGAGGGACAAGCTGGTGCCGTCTAATCTGGTTCCAGGGCCGCACTGTCTCACAGCGGGAGCCCAGGGCTGGTTCCCGAGGAGAACGGAGCCTTTCTCGATGATGCTCACAATGTGAGTGAGTGGCGGGAAGTCCTCACAGGCGAAGAGATTCCCTTTGAATTTGAAGCACGTGGAAAGCTAAGACACAGGTAAAGTGTGGTCCGTTCTTTCTTTTCCTCATATATGATACGATCGTCTCAAATGTTTTGTCTTTTCACTTTATTAAAAATTGTAATGATTTATTTTTCAAAGGTATTTTGAAAATCAGTGTTTCCTTTTAAAAATATAATGACTATCAGGGGGTACAAGGGGACTAAATGGTAATGGGAAAAAATAAATACAATGTAAAAAAATATAATGACTGTCTTGCTATCTTGGACATATATTTCATTTCCCGTTAGTTATCGCTTTATGGACACGTGTGTTTCACATAACTCGGTTGAAGTATACACAGGGCATAACACTCAAATACATTGCCTTCCAGCCTGGTTTTCATGGTGCACTGGTGACGTCGTATTCCGAAAAGGTTTTTAAAGCATGTCGATTTCAATTTTTAAGATACATAGGAGCCACGTAGCACTTTTAGCAAGCAGATGTTTTCAGAAAGCAGAGCTATAATGATAAGGCAAAGTGATTCTAAAGAGTAAGAACCCTTCATCTCGGGAGACTGCTGGCACTTGCTCCTGACACAGTTGGCCAAGGACCTAGGACAGACGCGAGAGAAGGTTACGGCTGCTTACTGAGAGATCACCGAATACCTAATAGAGTGAACGTTGTTTTGCGAACGTTTTTAAATGGAAGGGCTGTCTGGCGGAGAGGTTAAGGTGTTAGCATGTGAGCCTCGGTCCGTTTCCAGGCTGAGCTGAACTGGGGGAGATGGGCTGCGTCCTGCTGCTTTCACGACGCCTTAAGTCTTTGTGTGCAGACCTGCTCCTGCCTGCGACGAACACTTCTCCCCTCCGCGTAGCTTTCTGCCAGCACGCTTTCCTCCCTCGTGGCAGACCTTCTGAACTTGTGGGCCCCCGTGATGGTTCAGGGAAAATGTAGTTTGAAAAAAATCACTGCTCTGGGTACATGTACCTGGAAGCCGTGTTAGAATTTCCAGGGATGAGTGGTGAGCATTTGCCTGTTCCACAAGTTTTTGGAGGAGCTAATTAGAGAACTGTTAGCTGTACTTCTCATAAGCACTGCCTCTGTTATATCAGTACAACTGTTAGCTGTTCTTAATAAGCACTGCCTCTGTGTGACCTCTTTGTCATTTCCGTTTTAGATCCCATGTTTTGTAACCCATTTCAAGTCCCACTGTTTTTCTTGAATTCATCAAAATAAATGCCTTTTCTGGCTTTTCCCCCTTTAGCACACTGTATCCCACTCCCTGCCTCCCTCCCTGACTCCCTCCCTCCCTCCCTCCTTCCTGTCAGCCTCAAATCCAGTTCCCCAATTCAGGCTTCTGGCTTGAATTAGGCAAAATCTAAAATGGAATTAAATGTGCAATTTCCTCCCGTTCCTCCTGTTCTGCCCACTGCTTTCTGCTTCAGTTTCCGCCAAGCACTTCAGCACTGAAATGCAGAGGGCGCCGTCTCTCATAACCTGTCTGCAGCCGTGGGGACGGAGCCAGGGCCGAGTGCAGTTCTGAGAGAAGTGGGGGTTCAGCAGAAGGACCGAGCAGAAAATGTGTCGGGGTTTCCCAGAGTGCAACTATACAATCAGATCGCTAGCGGAGCGTTTTGACCACCCCGCTGAACTGGTTTTAGCTGGCCGACGGCACCGTTTCGTATAGGTTGGGCGGGGGGTGGTGCGGAAAGAAAGCCCTGGGCGAGTGTAAAGGGTTTGCGGGGCCCGTGCAGAGGGAGGGCAAGTGCCGCTCCCGCTCACCCTCTGCAGATCCTGCGGTTTTTAGTGTGAGACCCAGTGAATATATTCTCTTGATTTCCTTTGCACCATGTAATCACTAAAAGCCTTGGCCAACTGGGTTTTTATGGCATTACGTAGTAAATCAGATTTGGGTCTCTGCTTCTGGTTTTCTTTCCTTTATAAGGCTGTGCTTAATGTCTTTCTCCATGTTCTGCTGCAGACACACCCATGACCTCCGGATTCACCAGCTGCAAGTGAGAGTGAATGGCTGGGAGCAAGTGAGCCCCGTGTCCGTGGACAAAGTGGGGACCTTTTTCCGATACGCAGCCCCAGATAAGAACTCGTCGTCCTCTACGGTGTGTGGCGGGGGGATGGGCGTAGACTGTGCCCCGACCACACCCCCTTACAGCCAGGCACTCAGTGAAGCCTGTTACGTGCTGAAGTTTTCTTGGTCTTCATTTCCGCTAGTTCTAGGAAGAAGACGTAAGATTGAGTCAAGCCATTGTAGGCACTGGTAACCGGTGTGTAGAGAATTTCACTAGAAATTCAAGGTCTAGACTTGCCTGTAACAGGTTATCTGTGCAGACCCAGCTCTTTCTCAGGCGGCCTGCCTGGCAGTTTGCTGGTCTGCCTGACGCGCGCTGGCTGTGCTTCACACACCGTTACGCTTCCTGCGTGTCCTGTCTTTGAATTTCTTATAATGCTGCTCCTTGATCCTTCTAGCGCCTTCTCTCCAGCTTCCCCTCTCTGGCAGAAAGCCAGGTGCCCTCTGTTGTTTACTTTCTGATCATGATCACGCATCTTCCGCTCACCCTGGCCCAAACTTTACCCCGGCCTGCGGTTCTCGGGGCAGCTGGACCAGCCCGGGATGATGCGGATCGCATCCCTGACTAGAATGGGCAGGAGGGGGCCGGCCTCCCAGCTGAGGCATCTGCCACGGGTGCTGTTGCCCAGGACTCAGCCACACTTCGTGGGCTGACCGCACTTGTTGTTAGGTGGCCGGTGATGAGCGGGGAGTGTGGCTTCCGGAGACGGTAGCCGGTGCC